>JACCGJ010006810.1:0-16883 GCA_013407085.1 Atriophallophorus winterbourni | reverse complement strand
GATGATAATATAATATGAAAATTTGTCAGTTATGTCAATCAATGTATGGACCGTATTTCTTTAGTCTCAGACAAATGTGTTAGCATTTAACCCTACTACATTTAAAATGCTGCAACTTGGAAAACCTCTGCACCACACGTATAATCTTGGTACCAAAGATCTCGTCAGGTCCACCGTAGAAAAAGATCCCGTTATCGGAATGTCGTTTATAATTAAGCCTGGAAAACAGTGCCTCCGTCGGTCGATGTCGAACATGGATGTACATCACATCGCAGGAATTTCATGCTTTGCAGCTTTTTGAATGACCAAACAGTCCGATTCGTGAGAAAAAATCTCTCCAGCAGCGCTTGCAACAATATCCAGAACTCTGTTGTATTGCAATCAGTTTCACGCCGGCGACGTGATCTGCGTTCAGCTGCCAAGAGCTGTGTTTGCTCCTCCCCGGCTTGCAGACGACGCTTTACACAATACCTCCAAAGTGCGCGGTCAAGAGCAAGTTCTTCCCAGCTTGCGGGGTCAATGTCAAGAGCTTTAATATCTCTTTTGCAAACATCTTCGTACCGCAGTGGGGTCTGCCCAATGGTCGACTCCCTAATGTAGCTCACCCTAGAGTAGATTTTCCGGAATACGACCATTTTGCATTCTATAGACATGACCAAGCCATCGCAGGCGGCACTGACGTAATAGGGTGAACATGCTCTGTAGACCAGCTTTTGAAAGCACTTCAGCATTAGTCACTCTGTCCATACACGATATGTTCAAGATACGACGGATACTTCGTAGATAGAAAGCATTCAGCTTCCGTTCGTGTCTAGCGTGGGTGGTCCAGGTTTCACTGCCGTATAGTAAAGCATTCAGTTCGCACGCGCTGTATATCATCATCTTTGTCTTTACAGTTAGCTTGCGGTTAACCCAAACACGAGAGTTCAATCGGGACAAAATGACAACTGCTCTGCAATCCGCTTATTAATCTCCGTGTCTAGCGAGAGGTTATCCGCAATGGTTGAACCAATATATGTGGAATGATGTACTGGTTCGAGCTGACAGTGTCCAACAGTGATGATTGGTGGCGATAAAGTCCCTTGACCAAGGACTTTGGTCTTGCTCATTCTGATTGTTAGACAAAAGTCTTTTTAGCGTGGGAGCAAGAACACACACTTGTTTAACGGCTCGGCGAATTTCAAAGGCTTCTGAACTGCAACCGTTAAAATGGACTGAGCCTTTCATGCCTGAGTGGAACAAAATAACGAGTCTGAGCAGCCTTGTGGGGCAGCCTATCAGATCAAGCATTTTGAATAGACCATCCCTGCTGACGTAGTCGAATGCCTCAGTTAAATCGATAAAAACAGCGTATAATTGCATACGTTGTTCCCGACACTTTTCTTGAAGTTGTCTCAGGGAGAAGAACATGCCGACGGTTGATCTTCTCTTGCGGACAGTGTACAATATATCCTGCAATATTCTGAGTCTCTTTAAAAGTTAATTCATGATTTTCACGCCAAAAGCTCACCCCGGTTTATTAATAGGTATATACGTCCGGTTATTGGATAATTCATCCAAGCCTGGGCACCATGGCTGGAGATGGTTATCGAAATACTTGACAGTATTTATCATCGTTTGACAAACTTGGTCTCCCGATACAGATATTTACCTTTAAAAAGAGAATAGTAAAACTAAAACTACACGATTTTACCCAGCGACGGATTCATAATGAACTCCTGTTGGCATTCAAAATCTTTCATACTGAAAGCCATTACCTTAAACAATTTCTAAAGCCAAATGGCTTTCCTCGAACACGAATACGTGCAGTAAAACCGTACTGTCGCTAGAGGAAAGAGATGAGAAGTGGCCTACTCAACTTTCATCTGCTAAGTATAGTCGACAATCGTGTTATCAGATACAGACTTAATGGGAAACGTTTTAAGTTTGTTTGGACCAATGGCTCTCATGATGCCATCATACTTGCCGTCAAAATGTCCATTATCCGCACCTTTTTGATATTGTGGTTAATTTTAGTCTAACAGTCATTTGCATATTGTCATACATTCTATGGGACCTAAATTCTACCTTCTCTTAGAAGTCGTAAGTTATCATCTGTGGGCGTAAATTGGAACTCCAAGTATGCTGAAATTTTCTCATCTAACACAGCAGTAATTTCAAAAGCTTTTGCTTCGAATCAGTTGCTCGTTCGAGTTTTCTTCGGGTCGTAATTGGAAAATAAGACTCGGCTTAGGCAGTCTTTTAGAGAGCGATTCCCAGTTTTCTGAAGCCAATTCGAGTGGCGTGTCCCGTTTAAATTTACAGAGAGGTCTTTTGCAAACCGCGCAGCTAGATTAGGGTTGCACATGCGAGTGACGTCTAACGTTGGTTTAGCAGACCATTTGGCGCGGTGAACACTAGTCTGGGAAAACTTCAGTTTTTTTTGAAAACCAGCAAATGGTCGGTGTCGCAATCTGTGCTTTGATATGATCTAATGAATTATCCGCTTCATACATTTTTGCGCCTAACAAGAATAAGTTCAATCTGAACCCAATGCTTGAAGCGAAAATGTTTTTAAGGGAATTTATGCTATGGTTTTATTTGGAAGAAAGTGTTACTGACACCAATACTGAACTGTGTGCACATTTATGAAAGGCGTTTTCATTTTCAGTGGTTTTACCTACTCCGAACCTCATGAGACAGTTTTGACAAGACTGGAATTCTGACCAAATCTGACATTGTAATCTTCCAATAGCACTACACCTTTTTGTGGCCGTTGCTGAGGTTCGTTTTGAGGTTATGATAAACAGCATCTTTCACAGCAGGCGTCACATAAACGTTGACCAACGAAATGGTACCAGTAATGCATTTCAGAGATAGAGTCCAAATAAGTCCGCTCCCGCTGCTGCGGTATTCTGCTGCATTTAGTATGCTGTTTGAACCGCAAACCTCAACTACATGCTGTCAAGGCTCATCAGAAAACTTTGCATTCCTAAAATACGTAATTTCATTCTGTTATCATACCAATGCCTTGTAACGGCGTCTCTTGCAGGACGACCACGTTGACCTTCAGACTTTTCAGCTCATTATTAACCACAGCAGATTTTCTTGCGCATCGGATATTGTGGACGTCGTCATGAAATCCTTGGAGCATGGACCGGGCCCGCCAGGTTCCCATGTTTAGAAGAGGCGATTGTTGTTCAGTAATTCGTTTCGCTGGTGCTTAGCAATAAAGTCTGCTTATCGGTTGATTCCTAATCTCCGTGCACCCAATGAGAGTAGTTGACCGCGTCATAATGGCACCTTATTAACTGGGGGCTGCACAGCTTGAAGTGGGCGGTAGCCGTCTAATGAGACCCGAAAATCTCTCCCACCGTCGGAAGCAGCCCCGGGCGCTGAGCCATTCAAGTCATAGCTTTTAACCGGTATCTGCTGCTCCTTGCGTTATTATCCATAAAAACGGAATGAAGTGACATTCAATTCAATTCAATTCAATTTTAATGGTCTGAGACTGTTTTCAAAGTTCAAAGCTTTTATGGTGTAAAATATATAGGTTCAAAGTTTGGATTGGTCAACATGAAATTGTCCAAATTCGATTTGATTATATCCAAGTTGGGTGAATGTGCAACATTACGAGGTAGGGAGTTCCAGGCAACGCATACACGTACAGAATAAAAGTACCTTAGAGAGTTTAGTCTCGAGTCGGAAATAAGTACTGTTTAGTCGTGACTCCGGCTGGTTCTGGATGGTAGTCCGTGAATAGTTGATTTACGGGATGGTTGGAGTTATGCAGTATATTGAACAAATCAAATCACCTCTAAGACGGCGGTAGCAAGAGTCGAATGGATTGAGACTTGCAATACGATCTTCGTATTGTTTTTGCTTCGAACCGCGTACGAGCTTGGTGGTCCGATGATATAGTCTCTGAAAGAGGCTGATGTCCTTCTGTAGCCAGGGTGACCAAGCCTGAACCGCATACTCCATGGTTGGCCTCAAGAACGTATAATTGAATCGATGAACGGTTTGCTTAGTGAAACTCCCAAACACGCGTTTTAGCAGTAGCAGTACTCGTGACGTCTTTTCATAGACAGCTGTGACGTTATGTGACGATTCCAAAGTGCTGCTCACCCACACACCCAAGTCCATCTCCTTGTCAGTGCTTTCAAGAATATGGGAACCAAGGGTGCAAGAATACTCGAAATGTCTTCCAACAGTCAATAACTTGCATTTTCTGACATTGAAAGGTAGTTCATTTCTAACTGAACAGTCTTGTAAGGCATCGAGATCCAGCTGAAGCTGTCTGCAATCCTCAGTTGTACGTGCTTGTGTCCACAGCTTGATGTTATCCGCAAATAACAAGATTTTGCAGAGAACAAATTTCGGTAAGTCGTTGACATATATCAGGAAATGAAGTGGTCCAAGCACTGATCCCTGCGGCACCCAACTCGCTACTGCAGTAGGTCGTGACAAAGCACCATCAACCCTTACTCGAATGGCATGATCGCGGAGATAATCCTCAAAACAGGCTAGAAATAAACCCTTGATTCCACATAGCTCCATCTTTTGTAGTAACAGACTGTGGTTGACACGATCAAATGCTTTTAACATATCAAGATAACAAGCGTGTAATGTGAGACCTTTGACTACGGCTTGTGTACAGTCATCGAGGGCGAGCAGATGGTTTGAAAGGCAAGAGTGTCTTTTTCATATTCATTAATGTTTTGAGATATGCGCTAGGGTAGTTCAATGTGGAGTAATAGCTGTTTTGCACGCAGCAATTGCTCCCTTGCACGATGAAACCGGAATCAAAGAAACAGCTAGGCCGATAAGTTTGGACATCGATGCCGTCACAGTAGTTGGCTAGGCGAAGTTGAATTTAACTGCGAACAGCCTAAACGGACTCCACCGCCGGATTTGGCTTCGAGTTTGACTCCTGAAGATCATTCCACTATTGGTTTTAGCCACAAGTCAATAACGTTTGAGATAATGGGGTTTCTTACCCTAGGTGGACAGTTTTTATTGACTTACGAGATCCACATGCCCAAAGCAAGCTGGTTTTGAGGCGTCAGTCAGCCTCCTTTACCCTTTATCCTGTCAATAGACGCAGATTCGCCGTGTCCCACAGTACCACCCGTGCAGGCCAGGATCTGCACTTGGTTGTCAGAGGCTATATGAGTTGCATGTTGTTACAGCATTTTTGGAATTGGGAGCTTTTTATGAAAACCGTCCCGGCCGTTACTCCTTTGGAAACAACAATACAAAAATGCACCCCTAACTGACACGTTATAGAGTCTACCATTAAGAGTGCTCGTGAGGCATCGCAGCAATATTAACCATATCAAAATTAAAACCATTTGCAAAATCGTCAGTAATAACAAAAAGAACAATTTAAGTCGTGTGAATGAGGAAACAAATTCAGTCAGTCGAAGAATTACAGAGAAATACACAAGGCCGGATTATTACTACCATCGAAACAAACTCTCGCAGATTTTACGAAGAAATGGATGCGAACCTTAGATATATGTTTTAACATTTCCTCATATTTTTTTTGAACAATTGTATCCTGCATCTTGGAAAATTGTTTACAATAATACTAGACCATGTAAATTGAGCTGCAACGCATCTATTAACTATCACAGCGTATCAATAATTCTAGTGGTGCCTAGGATATTAGTTTATTAGTTATCAGCAGACTGTCTCTCATACGAGAGAAATATATGCGCAGAGAGCAAGCTGGTTCTGTCAAACGATGGACATGCGGTCATGATCATTTATACTCTTCATATGCTAGAAAACTGAAAATTGTATGGTCAGCATATTTTTGAGTTGTTCCTGGATATCCGAAACAGCTTTGAATCGGTTGACACTTCCATCTTACTAAGGTAACTTTGTTAAGAAAAACGACATCAAATTCAAACATTTATATAGTTACTTGATAAAGAATCTTAAGCCGAGTCGCAGCTTTTCACAGCCCTTCAACACTATCACATTTGTGAGAAAACGCGCGCGACATCATATTATTTTTTAACTAAGCAATTGAGAATATATAATTTCATAATTTTATAACAGCATTTATCATCAGAGTATTTGAATATATTCGAGACCTATCTGGAGTCCATAATCATGAAAATAGAGTTTGAAATGAATCGGTTATAGTAAGTTTTTGGTAACGTTTCGCTTCTGAACACAGAAGCTTCGTCAGACCAAGGGTGTCGGTACGAACAGTGTTCAGGTATAAATGGCATTCTCTTGACCAATCCTGAGTTCACTAAGCTACACAGGGGAGATCAAGATAATTGATCACACCTCCAAATTACTGTGTTCATCCCTAATTGTTTATTAATTGTTCAGGTCAGCGGATGCCGACACATTGCTTACGTAATCATGTGCGTATTAGGTGTGATGTTCGTTAATCCTAATCCGCTGCAAAACCGAACGCCAGATTGTTGAGATATCCGCCCCATCCACCTTGTTCACCGCATTCGCCCCAGCCTTTGTTATTGCAACAGCCTCGGCGTGAAGTCTTTCCCTATAAGATTTCACACCCCGTCTTATCACTTTCACGTTATCAAGATCTACGCTGTGTCCAGTGTCCAGCACGTGTTCAGCTAGGGCTGAATCCCGAATCTGTGATTGATATTCACTAGGATTGCGGGGTCGCTTGCCCACTCGTTTCCTGTGTTCGTTTAACCAAGTGCAGAGTTCTCTAGACGTTTGCCTAAAGTATTTGATATATCAGATAAGCCGCTATCGCAAACCGAACAAAGATTGTTGGAAAAGGGTTTAAACTTCTCGTTAAGTACAAAATTCCCAAAAGCTGAGGATGTTATTCCTTGCGTAGAATCGCCCTCAACCAGCTACCTGGAAATCAGGCAGATGCGCTACGAAACGGTATATCTAGTATTATCAAAAAACAACAACCAGAAAGGATGAACCTTACTCGAGATGAACAACAAGCACTTCTTAAATTGCGAAAAGAAGAGGAAATAGTGATCACTAAAGCAGATAAAGGCAAGGCAACTGTGATTCTTTCTAAAAGTGATTATAGAGGTAAGGCAGAGTCACACCTTGCTGAAGGTCCGTATCAGGTTATTGACAACCTTAGAGCTACGACCATTATGAATAACCGTAAGAGGGTTGTTTCAAGATACCTGCGAGGGATTAAGGAAAACCTTGGTCAGGGATTATGGTTCATGCTCTACCCAAAATCTGCTCAGACACCCAGGTTCTATGGACTTCCGAAAATACATAAGGCAGGCATCCCCTTAAGGCCCATTGTAGACGGCATTGGATCCCCAACACACGAATTGGCTAAGCACCTTGCTCAGCTTTTGAAACCATTAGTTGGTAACACGAATTCTTTTATTAAGAACTCGTTTGATTTTGTTCGTCGCTCAAGTACCGTAACAATTGGGGAGGATGAGATGATGGTTAGTTTTGACGTAAGCTCCTTGTTCACGAATGTTGACACTACAAGCGCTTTAGAATTGGTGAGGAAATCACTCAACTCCGATATGACCCTGAAGGATCGTACCAACTTGAGTGTACAACAAATCATCAACGGTGTAGCAATTTGTCTAAATATGAACCACTTCTTATTTAATGGACAGCTATACAATCAAAACGATGGTTTAGCGATGGGCTCACCCATTTCTCCAGTGCTAGCGAATATGTACATGGAGCACTTTGAAGAGATAGCTTTGAGAAACGAAGCATTGAAACCAAAAATATGGTGGCGCTATATCGACGAAACATTTGTCAGCATAAAGCGAAACAGACTAGAAGCATTTCATAGTTATCTCAATAGTTTGAATCCAAAAATCCAGGTCACAAAGGAAACCGAGTCTACGGAAGAGACACTTTCGTTCTTGGACTGTCTCGCGCAAAAAGACAACGGCAAGATAAGAACAACGGTATATCGTAAGCCTATCGCCACGGATGCCATTTTGAGATTCACATCTGCGCACTCCAAAAGGGTATTTCAGTCCATAGCAAAATCGCTATTCTACAAGGTTGACCGCCTCTGCAGCGATGATGCAGATAAGAGACGAGCTCATGAAGAAGGCAGTCGCCGACTTGCAAATCATGGGTACCCCAAGAGCTTAATTAAACGCCAATTGAACCGAGTTAAATATCCGCAACCGAAGACGGAAAAGGTTTGGCGAGCTACGGTATCTCTACCGTATGTCAAAAGCGCCTACGAAGGAATAAGTCGACTCTTGAATAGCGCAGGTATCAGAGTAACATATAAGGCAGGTAGAACTCTCCGCTCCGTATTAATGCATCTCAAAGATAAGACTCCTTTAGGTTGTGCGACGAACTGCATCTACCAAATCAACTGTAAGGATTGCGCGGGTGTTTACATTGGGCAAACGTCTAGAGAACTCTGCACTAGGTTAAACGAACACAGGAAACGAGTGGGAAAGCGACCCCGCAATCTCAGTGAATATCAATCACTGATTCATGATTCGGCTCTAGCTGAACACGTGCTAGACACTGGACACAGCGTAGATCTTGATAACGTGAAAGTGATAAGACGGGGTGTGAAATCTTATAGGGAAAGACTTCACGCCGAGGCTGTTGAAATAACAAAGGCTGGGGCGAATGCGGTGAACAAGGTGAATGGGGCGGATATCTCAACAATCTGGCGTTCGGTTTTGCAGCGGATTAGGATTAACGAACATCACACCTAATACGCACATGATTACGTAAGCAGTGTGTCGGCATACGCTGACCTGAACAATTAATAAACAATTAGGGATGAACACAGCAATTAGGTGTGATCAATTATCTTGATCAATTATCTTGATCTCCCCTGTGTCGTTTAGTGAACTCAGGATTGGTCAAGAGAATGCCATTTATACCTGAACACTGTTCGTACCGACACCCTTGGTCTGACGAAGCTTCTGTGTTCAGAAGCGAAACGTTACCAAAAACTTACTATAACCGATTCATTTCAAACTCTATTTTCATGATTATGGACTCCAGATAGGTCTCGAATATATTCAAATACTCTGATGATAAATGCTGTTATAAAATTATGAAATTATATATTCTCAATTGCTTAGTTAAAAAATAATATGATGTCGCGCGCGTTTTCTCACAAATGTGATAGTGTTGAAGGGCTGTGAAAAGCTGCGACTCGGCTTAAGATTCTTTATCAAGTAACTATATAAATGTTTGAATTTGATGTCGTTTTTCTTAACAAAGTTACCTTAGTAAGATGGAAGTGTCAACCGATTCAAAGCTGTTTCGGATATCCAGGAACAACTCAAAAATATGCTGACCATACAATTTTCAGTTTTCTAGCATATGAAGAGTATAAATGATCATGACCGCATGTCCATCGTTTGACAGAACCAGCTTGCTCTCTGCGCATATATTTCTCTCGTATGAGAGACAGTCTGCTGATAACTAATAAACTAATATCCTAGGCACCACTAGAATTATTGATACGCTGTGATAGTTAATAGATGCGTTGCAGCTCAATTTACATGGTCTAGTATTATTGTAAACAATTTTCCAAGATGCAGGATACAATTGTTCAAAAAAAATATGAGGAAATGTTAAAACATATATCTAAGGTTCGCATCCATTTCTTCGTAAAATCTGCGAGAGTTTGTTTCGATGGTAGTAATAATCCGGCCTTGTGTATTTCTCTGTAATTCTTCGACTGACTGAATTTGTTTCCTCATTCACACGACTTAAATTGTTCTTTTTGTTATTACTGACGATTTTGCAAATGGTTTTAATTTTGATATGGTTAATATTGCTGCGATGCCTCACGAGCACTCTTAATGGTAGACTCTATAACGTGTCAGTTAGGGGTGCATTTTTGTATTGTTGTTTCCAAAGGAGTAACGGCCGGGACGGTTTTCATAAAAAGCTCCCAATTCCAAAAATACTGTAACGACATGCAACTCATATAGCCTCTGACAACCGGGTGCAGATCCTGACTTGCACGGGTGGTAGTGTGAGACACGGCGTATCTGCGTCTACTGACAGGATAAAGGGTAAAGGAGGCTGACTGACGCCTCAAAACCAGCTTTCTTTGGGCATGTGGAGCTCGTAAGTCAATAAAAACTGTCCACCTAGGGAAAGAAACCCCATTATCTCAAACGTTACTGACTTGTGGCTAAAACCAATAGTGGAATAATCTTCAGGAGTCAAACTCGAAGCCAAATCCGGCGGTGGACTCCGTTTAGGCTGTTCGCAGTTAAATTCAACTTCGCCCAGCCACCAACTGTGACGGCATCGATGTCCAAACTTATCGGCCTAGCTGTTTCTTTGTTTCCGGTTTTGTCGTGCAAGGGAGCAATTGCTGCGTGCACAACAGCGCGTGCACGATGAGAAAAGTTCAGCATACTTGGAGTTCAAATTTATGCCAACAGATGATAACTAACGACTTCTAAGAGAAGCTAGTATTTAGGTCCCATAGAATGCATGATAATATGCAAGTGACTGTTAGAATGAAATTAACCTCAATATCAAAAAGGTGCGGATATTGGAATTTTTGACGGTAAGTATGATGGCATCAAGAGAGCCATTGGTCCAAACAAACTTAAAACGTTTCCCATTAAGTCTGTATCTGATAACCCGATTGTCGACTATACTCAGCAGATGAAAGTTGAGTAGACCACTTCTCATCTCTCTACTCTAGCGACAGTACGGTTTTACTGCACGTATTCGTGTTCGAGGAAAGCCATTGGGCTTTATAAATTGTTTAAGGGAATGGCTTTCAGTATGAAAGATTTTGAATGCCAACAGGAGTTCATTATGAATGCGTCGCTGGGTAAAATCGTGTAGTTTTAGTTTTACCATTCTCTTTTTGAAGTTAAATATCTGTATCGGGAGACCAAGTTTGTCACACGATGATAAATAATGTCAAGTATTTCGATACCCTTCTCCAGCCATGGTGCCCAGGCTTGGATGAAATATCCAATAACCGGACGTATATACCTATTAATAAACCGGGGTGAGCTTTTGGCGTAAAAATCATGAATAAACTTTTAAAGAGACTCAGGATATGGCAGAATTTATTGTACACTGTCCGCAAGAGAAGATCAACCGTTGACATGATCTTCTCCCTGAGACAACTCCAAGAAATTGTCTGGAAACAGCGTATGCCATTATACGCTGTTTTTATTGATTTAACTGAGGCATTCGACTACGTCTGCAGGGAGGGTCTTTTCAAAATGCTTGATCTGATAGGCTGCCCCACAAGGCTGCTCAGACTCGTTATTTGGTTCCACTCAGGCATGAAAGGCTCAGTCCATTTTAACGGTTGCAGTTCAGAAGCCTTTGAAATTCGCCGAGACGTTAAACAAGGGTGTGTTCTTGCTCCCACGCTGTTCGGCATTTTCTTTGCTCTGCTTCTGAAGCACGCTTTTAGGACGAGAACAGAAGGCATTTACATTCGCACGCGAAGTGATGGTAAGCTTTTCAACCTAAACCGGTTGAGAGCACAAACTAAAATACGGGATGTGATAATCCGTGTCCTGTTGTTTGCCGACGATGCAGCCTTTATTGCTCACTCCCAAGAAAACCTACAGTCGCTAATAAACTGTTTTTCGTCGGCATGCAAATACTTTGGTCTAACAATCAGCATTCATTCATTCATTCATTCAGTCCTCTCCGTGCCGGGTGGCACATGAGGCGAAGACAACTTCACGCCAGTGGTTCCGGTCTGTCGTTGCTTCCTTTTTCGTCTGCACCGTGAATCCTTGTGCATGTAGTTCGCGTTCCAACGTTCTGCGCCAAGTTTCCTTGGGCCGTCCCCTTTTTCGTTTACCTTGTGGATGCCAGTGCATGGCTCAACCTTCGTTATGCGAACACTGGGATCCATCCTGCAGAACAGGACCGACCACGGATCTGTTGTCATTCGTTTCCGTAGCAATGTAGGTTTTACGGGATAGGGTTGCTAGCCCTAAGCCCAACCCTCCTCCTTTCTCAGACCGGCTTGGGACCGTCCTTGGCGGAGTTAACAATCAGCATGAGCAAGACCAAATTCCTTGGTCAAGGGACTGTATCGCCACCAATCATCACTGTTGGAAACTGTCAGCTTGAACAAGTACATCATTTCACATATCTTGGTTGAACCATTGCGGATAACCTCTCGCTAGACACGGAGATTGATAAGCGGATTGGCAGAGCAGCTGTCATTTTGTCCCGATTTAACTCCCGAGTCTGGATTAACCGCAAGATGACTGTAAAGACAAAGATGATGATATACAGCGCGTGCGTACTAAATGCTTTACTATACGGCAGTAAAACCTGGACCACCCACGCTAGACACGAACGGAAGCTGAATGCTTACTATCTACGAAGCATCCGTCGTATCTTGAACATATCGTGGATGGACAGAGTGACTAACGCTGAAGTGCTTTTAAAAGCTGGTTTACAGAGCATGTTCAGCCTATTACGTCAGCGCTTGGTCTTGTCTGTAGAATGCAAAATGGTCGTATTCCGAAAGATCTACTCTAGGGTGAGTTGCAATTATGAAGTCGACCATTTGGCAGACTCCACTTGCGGTACAAAGATGTTTGCAAAAGACATATGAAAGCTCTTGACATTGACCCCGCAAGCTGGGAAGAACTTGCTCTTGACAGCGCACTTTGGAGGTATTGTGTAAAGCGTCGTCTGCAAGCCGGGGAGGAGCAAATACAGCGCTTGGCTGCTGAACGCAGATGACGCCGCCGGCGTGAAACTGATGCAATACAACAGAGTTCTGAATATTGTTACAAGCGCTGCTGGAGAGATTTTTCCTCCCGAATCAGACTGTTTAGTCATTCAAAAAGCTGCAAAACAAGAAATTCATGCGATATGATGTACATCCATGTTCAACATCGACCGACGGAGGCACTGTTGTCGAGGCTTAATTATAAACGACATTCCGATAACGGGATCTTTTTCTACGGTGGACCTGACGAGATCTCTGGTACCAAGCTGATACGTGTGGTGCAGAGGTATTCCAATTTGCAGCATTTTAAATTTAGTAGGGTTAAATGCTAACACATTTGTCTGGGACCAAAGAAATACGGTCCATACATTGATTGACATAACTGGCACATTTCCATATTATAATATCATCAGCATATAGTTAAAGGTTACATCCAATATTCTCTAGTATGTCGTTCATGTACACCAAGAACAGAAAAGTTCCAAGCACCGAAACTTGCAAACAAATATATCAGTAAGATAGTTCATTATCCAATTTAGCAACATTCCCTTTATTCCATAGGCTTCGAGCTTTTTATTAGAATTTGATAGTTGATGCTATCGAAAGCTTTCGAAAGATCGATGTAGGAATCATATACAGACCCCCGTCCGTATATTGCCTTGTTCCAACTCAAACGTCGTAAGAAGGTTATATAAACAGCATCGATTTCTTCGAAAACCGTGTTGTGCTGTAGTCAACAAATTTTGGTTTTCAAAATGTTCTCTTATGCGCGCAGTCAAAATGCGTTCAATTAATTTAGAGGTCACCGGAAGTTGCGTTACCACTCTATAATTTGCTGTGTCTGAACTGCCACTGATTTCTAAATAGAAGTTATCATCTCTGCTTTCCATTGCGGTACTATGTTTCCTCCATGTATGCCTTGCTTGAATAGGCGCGTGAGAGGAGCAGTCAATGCATGCGACACCTGTGCATTATGGCGGAGGTGATTTTCACTGCGCCAGGGGACTTCTTTTCGTTTAGTTTACAAAGTTTCCTCTCAAAAAGTATTTCATTATTTTGTATGATTGTGAGAGACCAAGTTTTCCAGTATAATGGGTGGGCCAGATTTGGATATTGATCGTTACCGAATAGCTGTGGGCAGCGATTGATCGAAGAGTTTGGGATCAGTTGCCATGAATCCTGACCACGAAAAAAACTAAAAGAACTTACTTCAGTGAAAAGACGCTTGTTTCACAGAAGTTAAACAGCCGGAACTAATGTGTGTAGCATCAGCGGGATCGAAAAGTATGCTTTAAGACGATGACGGCCCATGGAAACCCAGTCGTCTCATAACGAGATACGATGATGATGAAGATGGAACCACATGGGTAATAGTATGTTCAAGAAATGTTTCGGAGAGACGGGCGCAATTTTATATTCTATTCCAGGACATTTGAACCTGTAAAGCAGGTAAAGCATTATGAGGAATGCGACATGGAGGCATGAGGTTGGGTGTTCCCAAGTGGGAATTCGTCAGCCTCATGATTCGAGATATGGTCAAACTATGCCCAGATAAGAAAGCATTTGTTGATTGAAATAGATAATATTTTGACATAATCCTCATTAAAATCACAGAAACGTGAAAGGACTAAGTAAAACCCTTACTCAAATGACCTAGGCAAATTCTAAACCAATGTCTGCGGTGTAAACGGAAACACTTTTTGTAGCTAAGCAATTGAAAGACTCGTGCAGATGCAGCATTGGCAGGCTGATTACACATGATTTGGCACGTAGTGAAACAAACTTGTAGACTTTATGAAACTGAAGATTGACGAGAATTCACATATTGTTTTTAATAGATCCCAACATTAACTTTGTTTTCTTGTTCGCAACAGGTCAACGATGTTGATAATGTTGGCATCATTTTTGTATGGTACGCAGTAGATTGGCTTCGCCAAAACGATTAGGAAGCACACCAATTAAAGCTGCTGTTAAAAATGGAAGCAACCCTTAGTTGATATAAATAACATGTTGGCAAAATTAAAGTTAAACCCAATTATTATTGTCGTTCATAGTGATAAACACTCAATGAAACCCCGTTGAAAACCGCAAAGATTCTCAGGATAGATTGCAATAATGTGTGCGTGTGCCAAACTTTTCAGTGAAACCGTGTGAGTATACTGGCGACAGAGGAATGGAAATGTTGGGAGAAAGTTTGATAAAATTTTTCAAACGTTTGATGAATTGAATGTTACAGTTAATTGCTCAAACTGAATGTAAAACATCCCCAGTGAGTGGTTCCAAATGACGCTGGAACGTATCGCCCGGTCGCACTATACCTGTTATTGGTAAGTTAATGGAGTGCATAGTCTCAGAAGGAATGGTCACAAACTTTCAAACGCGTAATTTGTTTTCGCCATCGCAGCATGGATTTCGATATCATCGCTCTTGTCTAACAAGTCTCATCATTCCTTTAGAAGACTGGACGAAAATGTTGCATAGAATTAATTACTTTCACGTTTGTTACTTGAGAATTTCTTCTACTTTTGAATGAGTTTCACAACAATCGTTTCTAAAAAAAACTGATACATTTAGAAATCTGTTATCCACTACTGTCGTAGTTATGCGAATATTTTCAGATCGTCACGCACGAGTTCGAGTTTATTGATTGCTATCTAAAAATAATAAAACCAACAGCGGACTACCATAAGTATCTGTTCTGTAACCCTGCTAATATTCAAGCAAACAATGGCAAATGGAGTGATTCCTACAGATTGGAAACGCGGAATATTTTATATTTATTTATTATTTTTATTATTTATTAATATTATTTATTATTATTATTTAATATTTATATTTAAATAGGTGAAAATCGCTCTCATGTTTCTAAGGATCGATACCTTACTCTGTTACCACTTTTTTCAAAATAACTTGAGCGACTCATTGCTGTCGGTCTAAGAAAACGTTTCGAAAACAATCTGTTGCTTTCAAGGAAGCAGCATGGATTTGAACGCTTGATGATTGGGCAAAATCTGTAGATAAAGGGCAACCAATACACGCATGATACTTGGATATCACAAAAGATTTCGATCGTGTTGACCATATCCTACTTTTTCAGAAGTTGGAAAGGCTCGTTATCACTGGAATTTTTTTGATTTGGCTAAATAACTACCAAACACATCGCACTACCCAGATACGTGTTGATGGTCCATTATCAGAACCAATCGCAGCAACTAGCGGATTTCCATAAGATTCTGTACTTGACCCGATCCTCTTTCTGATTAATACCAGAAATAGTTATATGTAACATTACGTTATTTTTGGGTCACACAAATATATTGCTTTGCATCCGTAGCCCAGAGGACTGTCTGCTATTACAAAAAATCACAAATTTCAATCGTTCGGCACCACTCCCTTAAGTAAAGAATAGTTCACAAATCTTTCGATGACGGTGCCTAATAATATACGGTATGATTCTGTTTGAGCAACTTACTTGTGACAATCTCTCGATTGTTAGTTTTATATCGGTTGGGAGTCCGTGCAGAATTACCGACCACCACTTCATAATCATGACAGACATTTACTGCTTTGTTAATATTGGATAACTTCCGCCTAACCTAACGGAGAGAGTAGTCGAGCCGTTAAAACATCAGCCTTACCTCAAGACGGTTTTGGGTTCAAAAACAGATCCGAGTGTGAATACGAACTGAAGATGAGCTCAGATAAGTGCCAAACATCAATTCAGTACTTACTTTGGATGGTCCTCCATTTGAAATCTGAAACAGACGTACTGATGAGTAGTCTATAACTAAGAATAATTTCTCCGGAATTGAAATCGAACAGTCTATGTATGTATCGAAATTAATAAAATCGTTCGATTCTTGAGGGGCCTAAGTACTCATAACGTTCCACTAGAACATTTGTCATGAAGAATTTAGAGTAAAATATAGCTAGTGATTTTGCGGTTATCATCGCCATGTTTGACTACAAAAAATCCCTGTTTTTGTGAGTTTGTTTTCGCGTTCACGATTTAGTATAATTACATAGGTTTGCATACCCTTCTCGACAGCAGCATCAATTGGTGTGCATCTTCACCCTTTCGAATATGGTTTAAGTCAATGCTTTGCGTTTCATACTAAAAAGGTTGCCAAGTATCAGGAGTATTTCTGGCTTTGTTAAGCTTTCATGCTGCTCGCTCCAACCTTCTCCATTTATGGCTGCCAACAATAAAATCTCAATTCATGTT
>JACCGJ010006809.1:0-24915 GCA_013407085.1 Atriophallophorus winterbourni | reverse complement strand
TGCTGCCATAAATCTTGGATGATTTTGCCATCAATTTGTTTCTCTCTTTGAATTAAAGCATGTGTTATAAGTGAGGCGACGGAGTGTGATCACCAATTTCTACACCGGGAAAAAATATTCTACAGGCTATGATCATAAGTACACGAGGTACGTAATATGAAGCCATAGTTTAGTGAATCGTATGTATTATCAGCTGGGAGGTTATATATTAGATCAGTAACCTCTTTAAAAACATGATGATAGTAAGATCGTTGAGATTTTCAGGGGTAGAACTCGAACAATGCTTCGATGTGTGCCAACGAAATGCGAGGGTCAATCATATCTTCTTAAGGATATCTTCGAATTGAGCATACGCAAATGATGGTGGACTATCGCACAGGCCGTAAGGCATGAGAATACAATGGTGAAGTTCCTGGGTTCGAATCCAACCCAAGACAGGATATGCACTGCTTATGAGCTCAAATAGGAGCGAAACTCGAGTCCAGTGCTTCCAATTTGGACCATCCTGATAAACTTTGTGAATATTTCGAAGGATTTGATACTGATGAGTAGTCGTCAAAACATAATGAACCAACTCACCAAACACTCTAAAACAAAAATGCCCGTCACATTTATGAGGTGTTAGCCTACACTGTATCTGATGGTAAGACCTGTAGAGGAGATCAGATCGGTTGGACGACCACAATAGACGTTGCTGTCTCCTTCTCGACTGGTCGGGCATATGACGCTACTCAAATGTGCCAGGCTGGAGAAACATTCATGAAGGCTTAATCGCGATCGGTCAAATGGAGGACGGTCGCTCAGGCCGTAAGGTAAGAGACTATAATGGTGAAGTTACTGGGTGCGAATCCCACCCGAGACAGGATATGCACTGCTGATGAGCTCTAATAAGAGCGAAACTCGAGTCCAGTGCTTCCAATTTGGACCGTCATGATAAACTTTGTGAATATTTCGAAGCCCTTTGTACTAATGAGTTGTCGTCAAATATTAAGAGAACTTTGCTGTATTATCAATTCCTGATGGAAAAAATGCGGAATTTGTAAAACAGATTCTCGTTTGCATATCCATCACGCTCTCTCACGCACACCACGGCCGTTTTCGTGATGTTCGCACCAAAAGGTGTTAGTGCTTCAATCTTAGAAAAGGGTATCAGCTAGGCTCATCTGATCTAAAATGGAAAATTGGAATGGAAATGATCCAGGAAAGAAACCTATTATATGGCGCAGGTGAAGTAGGTTGATGTGATTGCATGGGTGTAGCATGGTTGTAATCGGATGAAAATTTACCGGCATAGGTTTGGTTTGATCTACATGCTGAAAGGTTTCTCGACGATCTTATGACGAACTGCACAAACACAGGAAAGCGTGGCTAAAAGATGGTCAATATAAATGCCGTCTTGCTTAGAACGAGTTTACACAGATGGTGTTATATATTTTGTTGACGTAATGTCAAACATTCTTCCAATGTGCTGTCTGGTGTAAAATTTCCGAGCTAGTATACTTCACAGATCCACGATCTGTTCTATGATATCAGAGGTCAGACGTCGTTATTTCAAAAAATCATTAGAGAAGAAAGTTATTTGAAATCGCAAATGTTTAAAAACGAATTATTGAAACCGCTGGGCGTTAAAAAGCAGTAAGCAAAAGAATGAAAACAGAGATCAATTCTCTAAGTTACCGAACTTCTAAAATATGTGATGAATTTTTCGCAAATTTTAGTTATCGATAATAGTTGCTAGATCATTATCAAACTTGATTAGCACCGTGGCTGGAAAACAAAATGAAGAATAAAGAAAATGGCTCTATCAAAATAATGTATCGTTTATTACTTTTGAGCATTCACTATAGTGCTATCGAATGAACTCTTCATAAACCAGGGTAAGTAAATTTCCCTATTACAATTTTGTATCACAACTTCGTCTCCAAGATGCAGAATGCGCTAAAATGTTGGACGATTCGCTTATCACAATTCCCTTACGAATTAATGAACACAAAATTTGCCACCACAGGAAAAGACAAAGTACGAATGTTTAAAATTATATTAACCGCCAAAATATATATATTTACAAGCGTTAAATCGAATGAAGCATTCAATGCCAAAAAAGTAATAACCGTACAAGGTCAAAACGTTTATTTACAATAGAGAAAGATACAAAATTGAAGTGGATCACTACAATACTACGCCCACCAGATCGTTAGTTAGGCTTGAAGAAATGATAACAAATGCTCAAAATGTTTATGAGTTCACATAGTCAACAGGACGTTTGGACGAATGCACATGTTTACCGGTTTGAGTTTGAACGGCGCTTGAAGGGACTTGAGGATTAGAATGAACGCATGGGAGTGGGCACATGAGGGTTATATGGCGGTTGTGATTGAGGGGTATTGACGATTGATGGAGTTGACGGCTTAAGCTCAGCGAAAGCTGGTTTTAGATGATCAATAGAAACCGTGTCACCTCGACCACTAATATCCAAAACGAAGTACTTGGAGTAAACCCTCAATAACTCTGTGTGGTCCGTGATAGAATGGTTAAAGTTAACTGAGAGACACAGTCAGTTGTAATGATAGATGGTGTGCCAAACTTGGCAATCCAGCTTAGTGAGAATAGTAGTGGCGGAAACATTCAAAGAAAAAAATCGTGGATAGTTGGCACCGGGAAACTGTTTGACACCGTTCATTTGTTAAGAACGCGGAAGTCACCTCATGGGCTCCTGTCATCTGATGTCTTCATGAGAACCATATGTAGTGGTGACCACTAGGAGCTGAAGAGGGGGCGAATGATTTAAAGCTATAAAATATGTTTTGAAATACTGAATGTATGAGTTAGACGCTCATTTCAGCGCCAGTATCGACCAAGGAGCTAAGAACACTTGATTTGTCCTCAACGTAGAACAGGTGACTGGGATTTGGTGGGCCGGCTACAGTCGTCGCCGTTAATGGCTGACTCGAAACTATGACGGATTTTGAGCAACATTGCACGGGCAATTGCACTTGGAGGCGTTTTCGAAATCTTTTGTGGTACCAATATATGCGCACAAGTCTCGCAGATCTAGAGTTAGATTTAGAACGGGATCGGTTGCGAGCTTTCGACAAACGTGAATTTATCACTTGTTCTTTCAATTATGTTCTATAAAATTGCTTGATGCTGGGTGCAGAGGCTCTCTTGATTTGGTCCGTATTTTTAAAATTATTCATATTATCCGTGGATTCAAAGTAATTCAAAGTAATTCGAAGTTTTAATTGTCCAAAAAGCAAATACTTTATAGTAACCACAGATTAAATATATAGAGAATGCATAAAAACAACACAAATGTTTTATCCATATGGAAAGTCAGCATGTGTATTCAGGTGCAAGGTTGGATTTGGTCAACATATACATGCCAATTTTAGCCTTGAACATTTTCAGGCTTGTTGCGCAAATGATATGTGGGGGCAGGGAGTTCCATGTACAACAAACTCTGACAGCATAGAAAAATCTTCGACAATCTGATCTGGAGTGTGAAATAATTATATTGTAGCCCTGCGATCTGCTACAACGTGCTTCTTGCCGATGAAACAGGTGTTCAAGTGGGTGATCCACTGTATGCAGAATGTTGAACAGCAGGATCAAGTCATCCCTGTCACGACGGTAAGAAAAGTCAAAGAGGTTTAAAGTTGCAATCCGCTCCTCGTATGGCCTGTTTTATAGCGTGGTCACCAGTTTTGTAACTAGCTCATCTAGTGGAACGTAGGTATTTAATCCAGCTAAATCTGGGTGTGTGTAAGATGGGAGGATTTTTTAATCATATCTGTTTAAAAATAATTTCATCCATCAATCTACCGACAAATAACTGTTTCATATAGCGAATGAGTTGAGAAGGTTTTCTATCGCTGAGCTTCATCTGCGAGAATTGGGTCTCAAGCTGGAGAATACCAACTCGTTTTATAAATGAGGATTTCAACTGTTCGTATGGATCGTCTTCGGTATTGACTTACTTGACTTAATCCCTTGAGTTCCTGGAGGAACATAGGGCCTCGGCAACTTGTCTCCACTTTGGTCTGTCCATAGCAGCCAGTTTGATGTCGTTCCAGTTAAGTCCACACTTGCGGATCTCCTCTTCACACGAGCGCTTCCAAGATAGCCTTGGGCGTCCGACCCGTCTCTTCCCGATTGGGTTCCATACCAGAGCATGACGCGTGATGTAATCATAAGGTTTCCGCAAGGTGTGCCCAACCCATCTCCACTTTCTTCTACTGATCTGTGGTCGATAGCGTCGCGCAAACGCATAAGGATGATGCGTGTAAGTACTTTACTAGGGACTGAGAGCAGCATGATACCTCGCCAGTTTTTGAATACCCTCAGATCCCCTTTCTTAGGAAGTTTGACCAAATGACCTCTCTTCCAATCATTTTGGACCCGTCTTTCTGATCAGATTTTCTGCAGCAGAGGAAGTAACATATCAGCCGAGGTGTCCAAATCAGCCTTCAGAGCTTCTGGTGGAATCCCATCTGGGCCTGGTGCTTTGCCATTCTTTAGTGATTTTAAGGCAGAAAGGATTTCATTTCGACCGAGGGGGTCGGTGTTTACGTCTAGCAAATTTGTTGCAGGTGGGATGTCAGTGACTGAAGTAGGTGGTGGTCGATTTAGGAGTTCCTTGAAGTGATCCATCCATCGCTTTCTTTGCACCGATTCCTGACTGATAAGGTTACCTTCACCGTCCTTTATTATTTTGCCGTAAGGTATTTTTCTTCCTGATAAGGTTCTGGTAATGTTGTAGACGGTGTTCAGGTCTCTCTTTTCTGCTGCATTTTCCGCCTCCGTTGCCAGCATTTCATAGAACCGCCTCTTGTCACTTCTGGCACTTCGTTTCACGTCTTTATTTAGGGAGCCGTATTGTTTGATCAGTTGGTTTTTTTCCTTGGTGTCCTTACACCGGAGGATCTGTTGTTTCAGCTGCCTTCTCGAGTTGATCAGTGTCCAAGTCTCACTCGAGATCCACTCTTTGTCTTTCTTTACTCGTCTGCCAATTACGTGCTTACAAGTGTCTTGCCAACAGTCTTTTAGAGCGGTCCAGTGTTCATTTATTGGGAGCTCAGGGGTTAAGTTGTTGAGCGATTCGAATCTGTTTTTCAGTGAGATTGAGAAAATCTCTCTTGTACGATCTTCCCTTAGTTTCTGCGTGTGGTACTTTACACTGCCGGTTTCGCTGAAAGCTCTCAACTTGATTTTAATTTTGGCCATTAGAAGGTAGTGGTCCGAAGCAACATCCGCACCTCGCATTACGCGTGTATCAAGGAGACTATGTCTCCATTTTCGTGAAATCGATAGGTGATCGATTTGGTTGGCAGTAACACCATCAGGTGATGTCCAGGTGGCCTTGTGGATGTTTCAGTGTTGAAAGATGCTGACTCCGATGACCAGATCGTTGAGCGCGCAAAAATCTGCGAAAATTTCACCGTTTTCATTCATTTCACCTAGGGCATGCGTACCCATCACAGATTCTCTCCCTGTGTTGTCTGGACCCAATTTCGCGTTCATGTCACCCATCAAAATCTTGATATCTCGCTTGGGTGTCTTGTCTAGGACAGACTGCAGACGCACGTAAAATTCTTCTTTCGACTCAAGGCTAGCATTGCTTGTGGGTGCATAACATTGAATTACCGTCACATTTCTCCCCTTGGAGTTGAATCTGGCTGTGATTATCCGTGAGTCAACGGGTTCCCATCCAATGAGAGCGCCTGCAGCTATTGGGGATAACATAATGGCGACGCCTTCCGAATGACTATGGTTCTCAACTTCATGACCTGAGTAAATAATCCGTTCCCCGGATGTCAAAATCACCATGCCAGATCCATTCCATCTGCTTTCACATATTCCCAGCAGTTGTATACCATACTTTTGCATTTCTTTCGCGACCTGTGCAGCCTTTCCGGTCTCATACATCGTACGGACGTTCCATGTGGCCATCTTAGTTGTTGCTTTCATCGACAGAAGATTCATCTGCTGACTGGCTTCCGGTGGGCTTTCACCAGTCTGCTTCATTTTTACCTCAGATGAGGTTTCTTCTCGATTCAAGCATGGAGATCTTACTTTGGTATGACATGTTGCTTTGGTTTCAGTGGCGGTTTGAGGTTTTTACAGAGTGGGGTCGCTGACCCCGCGTCTAACCCTCCTCCTTTTGCAGACGGGCTTGGGACCGTCCTCGGCGGAGTATTGTGATTGTGTAATCCGCAGGAAGCGGAGGTTTGGAGTCAGGGTTTCCATCCACTAGATGGACTGCCCTCCCAGGCTGACGAGCTCCATCTACCCGAAGCGAACTGGTTTTGAGGCGCCAGTCACCCGCCTTCGCCCCTTCTCCTGTCATTAGAAGCAGTTCCGCCACGAGCAGGCCAGGAGTTGGGCTTCGGTTGTCAGAGGCTATTTGAGACGCACGCCGTATGGGAGCATTTTGTAGGTAGCGGGAGCTTATCCCCACCACCACCCCCGGCTGTGACAACCTTGGGAACCCGTCCCCGGTATGGCATGAATAAAATTACTGAACACTTCGTCTACATCGAGTGAGAGTTGGCGCAACATGTGAGAATACATAAAGCTTCATCAGTGATGTTATATATACGAATAAGGGAGCGATTTGACCGAAATATAAATGGGCATTAAATGTAGAGAAAGCTGGTAATGTGCACAGGATATGTTGTGATTGAAGAATGGGAAAAACTTTACTTATACGAAAATCGCTCAAGGTGGAGTATTAACCCTTTAGCGACCAACTTTTTTGCTGATTAAGAAAAAATATTTTTGTAAATTTTTTACACTGAAATTATAACTATAGGGCATAATTATACATATAAATACTTAAAAGTTTAATTCCGAAGGAAAATTTATAAGAGGACCGTACGGTCCACTTGGACCTGAGATAGCTTAAACAAAAGAAGACCATACGGTCCTGTTGGACTTGAGGGAAAATTTCATGCAAATTAGTGATAAATATTTCCTTTCTTTGTGTATTATTTTTTAAAATAAAACATGATTGTACAATATAAAAATCAAATTTACAACTAGAACCAAATTTACAACTACACAGTCCTTTAACAGGTCAGTTACAGTTTCAAAACAGTTTAGTTTTGATGAAAAGCTTCAAAGCAGTTCCTGTGTATTTTGCCTTTGCAACCTGGTTTTTACACATTCCTCTGTTCTCATGAAAAGTTGGTAAGTGATTTACACCATCATTCCTGATACTTTCATCTGGAATTGGTACTGTTGCTTTTCCTGTTTTCCTTTTCTTTGAATACTTTTGCTGCACACTCTCATCTGATTGTCTCCCTCTCCTCTTAAGAGTGTGCTTTCCACTTTTGATCAAGGGATTTGCCAGCTGCAGTTTGAAGTCACTTAAGGATGTCTTATTATGGTATGCAACTCCCTTAGATTTTTCAGCTTTTCGCAATAGTAAGTAGCTGTTCACCACTGCCATGTCAAACAAGTGAAATATTAGTCTGAAATAATATTTCTTAGTGCGGAAATTCATGCGGTAGTATGCCATGTACTGGTCATGCAGATCAGTACCCCCCATAATATTGTTGTAGCATGACACAATATTAGGAACTACTACCTGTATCCTCTCCTTTGCTTTGCGGTCAAATTTCTCTCGCTGATGTAATGGAGCAGACATCAGGAAACTAGAAGCAAGGCAAACAGACCTGTTATCATGCCATTTCACAGCAGTGATTAAAACGCCATTAATTTCAGTCATATGTTCATTAAATGATCCTCTGCCCCGCTCACGTAACTGTTTATCAGACTTAAATTTCAGCCCTCTAAGTCTGCTTTCTTGGACGGTTCCCCATGCCCATATTTGCCTTGATGCCAAATGAGAAATTAGTTTCAGTGATGTGAACCAGTTATCAAAATAGATCTTGTGGTTTTTCCAATCTGGAATGGTTTCGGCCAAGTTCAGAACAGCATTGGAGCTTGGACCCAGATCAGGGACACCCGCCCTTGTCACAGGCATACTTTTTCCCGAGTATGGCAAGAAGTCGTAAACGATGCCAGTACTATCTGCAAGAACAAATATTTTATATCCCCATTTATTTGGTTTTTTGGGGATATATTGCTTGAGTGATGACTTGCCCTTGAAGGGAACTATTTGCTCGTCAACGCATAAATTTTCTCCCATGGGGATTTGCTTGAACTTCTCCTTCAAATGGTCAACAAGAAGTCTCACTTTAGCTAACTTGTCACTCGAATTCAATGAAGAATTGTCAACCAAATGTAGATTAGATTTTATGTTTTCCCATCTTTTACGTGGCATTGTTTGAGCAATGTTTTCATTCAAAGCATGAGCTGACCAACGAAGGCGAGTGTTATCAATTTTGGTCACTGACATTTGCATGCATATTCCCAACCACTGTTCAAATTCCAAATTAGTTAGATTAAGGGGTTTTGATGGATCGTTTTGCAGAGCATACAAATTAGTTTGTTCACAAATGTGTTCTATTAGGTCATCAGATACCAGACTCTTGAAGTAAAGCATTGGAGACTCAATGTTGTCATTCTCCATAAGATGGCTGTCAAATACATGAACATCCTCTTCCGTATGTGATGTTCTCATAGAATGCCAATAAATACGATCAGATTTATTCCTTATGCTTGTAACTGCAGTGTCAACACAACGTTGTTCAGTAAGTATGTTCTCTTGATCCTTCACATTGTGTTCATCTTCACTTAAATTTTGCATGAGGGCTTCAAAATCAGGATATAGAACATCATCATCAGAAAAATCTGACTCTACATCACTTGTCCAATCTAGTGTGGCTACTTTACTGGCGATGCTGCTGGGCTTCATCCTCGTACCTAATAACAAGAAACTTGTAGGTATATATTTTGCTCAATTCAAAAATCACTTGTTACGTCACATCGCATTACTACAATACAGTATAAAAGAATAAATTGCTGATAATAATTGACAAATGATTAGAAACAAAAGATGGAATACATTTGGGAAATATTTAAATCCCAAAATATGTCGTGTATTCTGTGACAAAATATATATCAAGATTATAAATTAAACTATAACTTTCGAATCATATCTTTTGTAGTTATATGATCTTTATTTATTTTATATTCAAATTATCATGTCATACTACTTGGCTATGCAACAATCAAAGACTCTAAATAATGTGTTTGAAATACAAATAGTTCCATTGTTATGTTGTTTTGAAATAGTGAATATCATTGGAAATAATAATATCTGCTTAAATATCTGCAACAATGCGGACCAAGCTGAAGTCCTTCAACGATCCGTCAGGAAGAGCGTACCACAAGTTCAACACACAGTACTTGATGGACAAAAAGAAATCAGAAGAGTTCAGCTGTGAAGTCAGGAATAGGTTCGAGGCGCGGTTGGAGTTGGCCGACGAAACAATAGAAAATCACTGGGCAGGAATACGAAAGACCTGGCAGGATGCGTGCAATAAAGTTCTGGGGAAGAAAGAGAGGGAACAGAAGGAATGGCTGACGAAGGGTACCTGGGAGAAGATTAAGAAGAGGAGGGATCTGAAGATGGAAATTAGCAGATGCGGTGACCTGCAACAGAAGGCAGACCTCAAAGCACAATATTGGGAGACAAACCTGGTAGTGAAGAAGGGTGCTAGACAGGACAAAAGGAAATTTATACACAACCTAACAGAGGAGGCGGAGCTAGCGGCAAAGCAGAATAACATGAAGAGGGTATATGAAATCACCCGAGCCTTGTCAGGGAAGAGTTCCAAACCGAGCAAACCAGTCAAGGACAAAAATGGAAGAACCATGACAAGCGAGGAGGGGCAAAGGAAAAGATGGGTGGAACATTTTGAAGAAATTCTAAACAGACCACCTCCGCAAACATCTCCTGACATATCACCAGCAAAAGAATCCCTATGCATTAACATCAACCCTCCAACAATTGCAGAAATCATCAATGCCATCAAGTCCCTGAAGAATGGTAAGGCACCAGGCCCTGACGGCATCCCCTCAGAAGCTCTAAAGGCAGACGCGACAGCGGCAGCGGAGATGTTACACCCCTTCCTGGTGAAGTTATGGGAACAGGAGAGAGTTCCGGCTGACTGGAAGCTCGGGCATTTGGTAAAGCTCCCCAAGAAAGGCGACCTTTCCCAATGCGGCAACTGGCGAGGAATCATGTTGCTGTCCATCCCCAGCAAAGTACTGATCAGAATCATCTTGGAGAGATTGAAAGAGGCGTTAGACAAGAAACTTAGAACAGAACAGGCGGGGTTTAGACAAGATAGGTCATGCATAGATCATATCGCCACTCTGCGTATTATCATCGAGCAATCCATCGAATGGCAGTCTCCTTTGTACGCGATCTTCGTCGACTTCGAAAAAGCGTTTGACAGCGTCGACAGGGAGACAACATGGAAGCTAATGCAACACTACGGAATCCCGCAAAAGCTGATAAACATCATCCAACAGCTCTATGAGGACTCATCATGCCAGATCATCCACAACGGAAAGCTGACAGACCCCTTCCCAGTGAAGACTGGAGTGAGGCAAGGTTGCATGCTCTCGCCGATAATTTTCTTGATCGTCATAGACTGGATTATGAGAAGAACCACAGAGGGCAGCAACACCGGCATCCAGTGGACCCCACCAAACATCTCGAAGACCTTGACTTTGCGGATGACATCGGCCTCCTGTCTCACAAGCAACAGCATGCACAGTCTAAGCTAACGCGCCTAGCAGAAGAGGCAGAGAAGACGGGCCTGAAAATCAACATAAAGAAAACCGAGGTGATGCGATTGAACAACCAACTACAGCAGCCACTGCATCTACAGGGGAAAGACGTGGTGGAGACTGACCGCTTTGTTTACCTTGGAAGCGTGGTCAACATTGATGGTGGCACAGAAGACGACGTCAAGAGCCGAATCAGCAAAGCAAGGGTAGCGTTCAACACCCTGCGCCCCATCTGGAAATCTAAGGCCTTGTCCCAGCGCAGCAAAGTCCGCATCTTTAACACCAACGTAAAAGCAGTCCTCCTCTACGGGTCCGAAACATGGCGGGTTACCCACAACATCACCAACAAGATACAAACATTTGTCAACAAGTGCTTGCGCCACATTCTTAACATCAGGTGGCCTGAGAAGATTTCAAACACAGACCTATGGCGTAGAACCAACCAGAACCCCGTTGATCAGGACATCAAGAAAAGAAAATGGGGGTGGATAGGTCACACACTCCGCAAACCAGCTGATAACGTCACTAGGCAAGCACTAGACTGGAATCCACAAGGTAAAAGGAAAGTGGGACGACCCAAGCAATCGTGGAGAAGATCAGTCGTGAGTGAAGCGAAGGATGCCGGAATGACATGGACTCAGCTGAGGATAGCAGCCCAGGACAGAGTTCGCTGGCGTGGCGTTGTTGCAGCCCTATGCTCCAACAGGAGTTCACAGAAATAAGTCAAAGTAAGTCAAATATCTGGTTAGACAATTAATTTGGTGATAATAAATAGTAATATTCGGAAAACGAATCATCAAGACCAACTAGACCATACCGTCCTCTTTTACTTGTGCCTTACCCAAGACCAAGAGGACCGTATGGTCCTCTTTACAAAATATAATGCAAATATCTTGATAAAAACAAAAACGTAATTCTAAAGACTTTAAGTTTCAACTCAAATACTCATCTTTCACCAATGAATTATTTAGAGTCAAATCTCACCTGGTGTATGTGCCATTTTAGTTACAAAAATGAACTTTTAAGGAGAACAGAACAGTATGTTTATACCTCGCAAAGACCTTCTGCATACTGATTAATGACACACACTGAGAGCCAGACAGTCTAAGAACGATGCTTCGACATGTCTGGACTCGTTCAAACCTCGCAGCAACCGAATATTGTTCACTGTTTAACTATTAGAACAGCTATCCAAAGCTTTGGCGCAAGATAGACTCCACAGACGACACGCAGAACCTGCAACGGGATCTCGATATGATTCACACTTGGTCCTTAGACAACGAAATGCCCCTGAATGCTTCGAAATGCTCCTGAATGCTTCGAAATGCAGTCAAGAATATTATTTCGGTCGCACTGTTATTAAACGCGGCTCCTCCGAAAAAGATTTAGGTGTGATTATCCTATCAGAATTAGGAAACTCAATGCAATGTCGACTGGCTGCCTGCAAAACCTGAAAACAACTTGGGTCTCCTTACAAGAGTCCTAGGTTCGTTTAACCCCAATATTGCCTGCAAATTGATTTCAACGTACATCCGTCCTCATGTTGAATATGCTATACCGGCATGGGATCCTTGGTTGAAAAAAGTTATTCTGCTATTCGAAACTCCACAGCGCAGAGCGACAAAACTCGTCCTGGGACTATCGTTTGTTTCACATTTCCCATATCACACGTCTGCGAGGTCACCAATCGAAAATTTACCAACAGCATAGCAGGTTGAACTGCCGCAAATATGCATTTTCCGTTCGCAATATGCAATTGTGTAACAGTTTACCTACTCATGTGGTACAATCGGGAACCGTTAAAGTTTTCAAGAAATCACTAGATATCCACATGGACAAGTATGATTTTTACGTTTGACAATAATCTAACAATATTTTGATATTGTTTACCATGCGACCCGATGTACATTTATGTGGGTCTTGTAAAGCATAGCTTTTTACCTGCATATAATCTATGAATAAATATAATAATCATTCTGGCAAAAACCTCTCAATATAATAAATTCAAACACCATTGTTCTGGTTATATTGTTGCCACTTGACACGAGCAATTGTTTGAATTTAGCAAATATGAAGGACGCTTTTATCAGATTACCTCAATACGCTTGCTGTGATATAATTATTACCCATTACCCATTGAGAAAATCACATTTAGTAATCATTTCTAAGGAAGATAAAAGTGTATAATTACACATTGACGGATGTGTAGATTTCTCGACGTGAGTGAGCTCGCTTTGTATGATTATAACCTGTCAAACAGAAGCGTGATTTTTAAAACCGTCATTTCGGTACGATGGATTCGATTTCAGTGTCCTCCTTTTCATTATGAATTTTACTTTTTTAACCTATTTCTGAAGGTTCTTTATGTCACAGAAACGTTTGCCCTGGGATTGAACTTCCCAGCTCTTCTGTACCACACCGCGAAAGTTTGACAGGCGGCAGTTTAGCTGAATCTCTTATGAAGAATACATCCAGATGTCTGTCGTGCTGGGACAATCAGCTCTCATAGACGGATGTTTGTAATATACTATCAATGAAGCCTGTCAATTTGGATTCTTCCTTCCATTTGACCGAATATATGATATTAAATTCGATGCAGCAAAATGGTGTAAACCACGAAATGATGCTGGAGAAAAATTTCTACCAGTTTTAAAAGAAATCCCGATTGTCACTTATGGCGAAACGTAAGTCATGGCTTCACGTTTGATCAAATTGGTTGCGACATTCTGGCTTTTATTTACCTCGAACTCTTGCTACTGGCGTGTTTAAGCTAGAACGATTCTTGCAATGGACCTTGTTCAAAAGTTAAAAAGCCAAGTCACTCGAATAAATAAAATACCGGCGGAGTCGGTCAATGTCTCCCTTAACTTGTTGATTACTTTTAGGTAGCCTGTACTCGCGCATCAAATCGTCATTATCATCCTCGACATTATCAGTGACAACATTACACCGGTAAAACGTACTCGGTGCTTAAAGCCCATACAATCTTTGAAAACTAAATTTCTAAAAGATGGTGAAGGTCGAAAATTGAGCAGCTTCGGAATCTACGGAAGAATAAGCATAAACAAATTTGAATGCGGTGCCTATACCACGATTGAAACATGCATACAAGCAAAATTCGTGAATGAGTAAAGCGACCTTAGCATGACAGCTTTTTCGCGACTTTCATTACAATGAATTATAACAAGCTTCCCTCGTCAATCCACTCGATATTACACCAGAATGAGCAAAACACTTTGAGGAGATGATTACGCAAGACCGCAGCTGGAAACCTTCTCGAGACATATTCTGAAGCGTGTCTTGCCAGTGCGATAGCTGATTGCAAGCACGCCAAATAGATTCGCTTGTGGAACTGAATTCCAGAGGCTGATCTTAAAACACAAGGTCTTTAGTTTCAATTATCACGTTTTCCCGACTTTAGAACTTCAAGCAATCCATAATCCAGAAATCCTTGCGCTCAAGCATTCTCAGCATCTCTAGACAAAGCGATATCCTGTAAGATATGGCCTTTGTCCATTCTGAAAGATGAGATTTTTTAAACTCAAAATGTTTTACAATTTGCTACAGGTTTTCTAGACTCCGGGGCAACTCCACAGAAATCACCATCGAATGAAAGCCTGTTCTTCGTGGATGAGTTGCAAGCCCGCAAGCATCTGCTACGACGTTTAGATTTTTGCTCGGAAGATGATGTGCTTAGTTTCAAAGATCGCGTTGCGTGCGAAATATCAACGGCTGACGGGATCTTTCTGACGGAGCTTCTGCTTGTGGACCTATTCTATCAATTGACACCAGCACAAATTGCTGGCGTTCTCTCATGTTTCGTTGAAGAAAGGTTTCCCGCGGATACCAAGAAAGTTCCGTTGAAGTCTGATATGGTGCAAGCGCTAACAAAAATACAGGTTTGCATAACTTTCCTTATCGGGGTTCGCTTATATTTAGTTATTGATCTGAACGAACATTATGCATTTGGTTAAATTTACCTGTAATTGTACGAGTAACATCATTCTTCCAGGCATGATCGAATGATCCACTAGAAAATTTCGTTTCAAACATATATAAGCTGGTTGAGTGGATAACGGTCTAAGATAGGCTGTTCCAAGTTAAGAAGAGGCTAGATTCAAGATTCAAGATCTATGGTTAAAAATGCAAATTGCTGTACAGTACCATAGGGTATACGTATAAAAAATTAAAAAAATCGTTATTTGTATGATCATATCCATGTTCTTCATAGGTGGAGCAAAATAATCCTCAATGGCGACACAGACTGAGGGAAAAGAATCTTTGGATGGACGGTAGTTCCGTGCGTTAAAAAATATAGACATCAATAGGTAGGGCCAACGCAGTAGTTCTCAACATAATGTTTCGTAAACTTTGTTTAAAGATGTGCTCGTTCGCTGAGGTAACAATATCTGTCGACAAGCTATTCCACAAGAAGCATACACGAACAGCGAAGAAGTTACTACGACAATTCAATCGTGAGTGTGGGATTTGAAGGGTCAAAGTGTGGCTGCTTGTGTGGACAACAGAGCCAAAATTGAAGAGGTGTTTGAGAGGGTGGGATTTCGTGTAGATGATTCGATATGTCAGAGTGAGGTCGCGTAGGATACGTCTGCGCTCGAGTGTGCACAGTCCAAGTCTGGTCAGTCGGTGCTCAAAGGGTAAATTATTCAATCCGGTAACCATTTTGGTTGCCTTGTGATAAATTCGTTCTAGGAGCGAGACGTTTTTTCATCCATGGCGTTCAAGCTTGTACAGCGTAGTCAACGACAGGATGTATGTAAGTGTTTAGTATTTTGGCGAGTGAATGTAGTGGGAAACGTCCGAAAATGCGTTTCAGTAAACCGAGCAAGCTGCACGCACGCTTGTAGACAGCTTCGCACTGTAGGCTGTTCTTCAAAGTACCAGACATCCAAATTCCGAGATCTTTTGTGATGTACTCCATTCAAGCGGGTGGCTGCCAAGTGTATAGTTAAAAGGAAAGAATTTTCCGACTTGCAACTTTTTGCACTTGCGGAAATTCAGAACTCAGAACTCAGAAAATTGTATGGTAGAAAAACCATTAAGCTTAAAAATAACCATAGGATGACAAGGTATATGGAACATATAAAAATATATAAAAAATATAAAATATCTCAAAAATCAATAGGGACATTCGCATACCGCATGGTTCGTCATAAACTCATCGAGTTTGGAAGCGAAAACCTCAACAGATTCTGATCGTGTGATTTCTTCAGGCAAATAGTTCCAAGTGAAACAAATTCTTACGGAGAAAAAATTACGACGTATATCCAATCGAGAATGCGGAATGCTTAAAGCCTTTGAATGTGTTCGTGTTCTAGTAAGGTCATTGGGCTTTAGCAAGTGTTTAAGGGGATGGTTTACAGAATGCAGGATTTTGAAGGTCAACATAAGGTCACTACGTATCCGCCGTTGGGTAAAATCTTGTAGGTTCAGTTTTAACATTCGCTCTGTGAAAGGCAAATTTCTGTACCGGGAGACCAACTTTGTAGCAGGATGATAAATCCTGTCGAGTAGCTCGATATCCTTCCTCAGCCATGGTGCCCAGGCTTGGATGGAATATTCCATAACAGGACGTATATACGTGTTAATTACCCGGGGTAGGGTTTCGGGCGTAAAAATCCGGAATATTCTTCTGAGAAGACTCAAGATACGGCAAGCTTTATTGTACACCATCCCGCAATGCTGTCCAGGCTTCAGGTTAAACGAAACCCAGATACCCAGATCTTTTTCTGCTGTGGTCCAGACGAGATCTTGCGTACCAAGCTGATACGTGTGGTGCATAGATCTCCCAAGCTGCAGCAGGGTTAAATGGTAACTCAATTAGCTGGGACCAACGAAATAAGATGCTTAGATCCCGTTGTAATGCCATACAGTCATTAACAGACCTGACACGTTTCCAAATTTTAATATCATCGGCAAATAGTATCAAGTTGCATCCAATATCCTCTACTATATCGTTCATATACACCAAGAATAGAAGAGGTCCAAGCACCGAGCCTTGCGGAACTCCACTCGTGACGTCTATTTTTCTAGATAAGGTGCTGCCAACGCGAACTTGGACGTGTCTATCAGTAAGATAGTCCCTTATCCAATTCAGCAATATTCCCGTTATTCCATAGGATTCGAGCTTTTTAATTAAGATGTCATGGTTGACTCTATCGAAAGCTTTGGAAATATCGATGTAGCAAGCATGTACAGCCTCACCTTCGTCTAGTGCCTTGGTCCAATCCTCGAACGTTGTAAGAAGGTTAGATAAACAGCAACGACCTCTTCGAAAACCGTGTTGTGCTGCGGTCAAAATATTTTGGTTTTCAAAATGTTCTCTCATGCGCGCAGTCACAATGCGTTCCATTAATTTGGAGATCACCGGAAGTAACGTTACCGGTCTATAGTTTGCTGTGTCTGAACGGCTACCGCCTTTATAAATAGGAGTTATCATCCCTGCTTTCCATTGCGGTGGTATTTTTCCTTCATTTAAGCTGAGATTGAATATGCGAGTGAGAGGAGCAGTCAAAGCAACGCGACACCTGCGAAGTACGGCGGGGGTAATTTTGTCTGCGCCAGGGGACTTCTTTTCGTTTAGTCGACAAAGTTCCCGCCCAACCATGTATTCGTTGATAGTCATTTCACTTATTCATTCTAAATGTGGTGAACTTGATGAAAGTTGATATGGTATACAACGCTTGGGATTGAAGACAAATGAGTAAAACATTGCTAAAGCGTCGGCGGTATCTTGGGCAGTGTGGGTCAATCCATGAGGTGTTAGTACACAGAATACACCTGGTTTGATCTTCGATCGTTCATTTACTATCTTGTAGAGAAGCTTAGGATTCTTTTCCATTCTCTTAAGCAAGTTCCATTGGAATTGCAGGCGATCTTCTCTTACAAGAGTAGTGACTTGATTTCGTATCTTAGAGAATCGTTTCCAAGTTTCTTCCGTACCAAACTTCTTATGAGTTATCGAAGACTCTCGCTTAACAGCTAACCATTTCTTCGTTCTACTCCGAATAACAAACTGGTTGTTGTAGCTGCATTTGCGTGGTACAAAAATCGAGTTTTCGTAAATCTTCAAATTCAGATAATTTAGAAACGAATTGTAATATGAGCCAGGATCCATTGAATCAAACTCATGAGTGTGTGCATCCCGGAGACTGATATTTAAGGATTCAAATTGTATTTTCCTTATGACTTTCGTCTGTTTACACAATCGTTCCGCACTACATACATAATCAAACAAAAGCACAACATGATCACTCTTCCCCAGTGGTGCCAGGTATTGTATACCCTCTACTGCGGTTGCCTCAGGCGTTAAGACAAGGTCAAGGGTTGAAGGTTGGTCAAGACCCCGCCAGCGAGTTGGCTGGTTAACGTGATTGTGTAGTGAAGCAAATTCTATAACCTCCTTGAATTTATGTTCAAACGAATGCAGGGAGTGCTCACCTCTCGAAAACAGATGCGGGAGATTAAAATCGCCAATGATTAGCAATTGCATAGTCTGGCATCTTGTGATGTGTTGCAATGATTCGATGAGCTTATCATTGTATGAGCTTTCGGATGATGGCGAGCGGTAAATGATGCCGATCGTACATTCATCTCCATTGACTAGTTTTACTGAACACCACATCGTACCAGGAAGGCTGAGGTCAGGATGATCGATAACGTTACACTGCGCTAAACGTTCGTGATAGTAGACTGCAACTCCACCACCGGATCTTCCATCACGATCGCGACGAAGTAGTGACATTTTCGGAATCAAAAGCTCAGCATCAGTCATGCAGGGCTGGAACCAAGTCTCTGTAACTGCAACCAAATCGGGTGTAAGTCTATCACAAAGCTCACATAGTTCAGCTAATTTGTTAGTTAAACACTGAGCATTTGTATATATGCACCTGATCGTATTTGTCTTACACAATGTCGAATCGTGTATTCAAGATTCAAGATTCAAGAATTTATGGTTACAAAAAGCACGTAGCTTCACAATTACCATATCATAGTAAATATGCGTTCACACAGCTGTATCTATTGGTCCGACTCGCGATGAGCCAGACCCTTTTCGTTTTTTGGGGTAACATTTGAACTGTCAATAACAAGATTGCAATCAGGCTGTGGTTGCGATGGTTCTCTGCGTATCAGTGAGGGAACACGCTTGGGCACACTTAGTCTCACGTCTGGTGAAAGTTTTGAGCGGTTAGATTTCCAGTCGGTGTTCATAGCAATAGCCATTTCAGTCGTTAGAAAAGTGATTTTCAGAGGACTGGGCCAATTGCCTGTGTAGTTGGAGGATCTAGGTATTCTAAATGTATCTACGACAATGGAATCACGAGATCCAATAGCATCGGCAATGTATAACCATTGCTTCAAATCATGTTGTTTTGATTCCGATGCTGATACTACATCAACATTTTCGGGGACACCGAGGAATATTAAACTACGTGAAGTAGAGTGGTCTCGACGAGTGGATTGACCTTTCCTTTCCCACCAAGGTATGTCGGCTTGTACTCGGCAGGTCAAACCGGGACAAGCACCGAGTAGATACGCATTGAGGATGACTTCTTCCATTTCAGATTTATTTCGCAATGTCACCCTTAATAGGCGCGGCCGGTCTACGTGAGGGGAGTCTTTATGCCGGGTTAAGCGCGTCATCGATGTAGGTACCAAAGCTTTCAAGCCCATGTGTGTACAGAGCTTAGTCCATTCATTGAGCTCATGTGCTTTTCTTGCTGAGAAAAGTGAATCTGTCGATTCCGGGATATTTGTGCAGATTACACTGAGAGCGATATCTGTCGTAGTAGAATGAGCGGTAACATTGCTTTTTTGGGAGGCTCGGATCTAGCAACTAGACGACGGGGAGTCCTGGACAAAGTGTTCACAATTTTACCAGATGAGGACCTAGGTAAACAGGGTTCAGTAGGTCCATCTTTATTACTTTCGGATGAGCTATCGACACAATCAGTTAAGGGAGCAGTTATTGGTGTAATTTCCATTTCCTTTTTGTCTTGAGCACCATTTGTTTCGGGTTTTATTGCGTTGGCAAGTGTATCTACCAAAAGCGGTTTAAATGTTTCCTCAAGTTTTCGATAGCAATTTTCCAAAATCTCTATTCGAGATTCCAGCTTTGCCTCGTGGGGAGGATTTGTAGTCGTATCGATAGGCTGTTTACTTCGACATGCACAGCATACGTAGCAAACACCGGGTAAATCAACGTTGTTAATAAAACATATCACTTCTTTCGTTAGGGCTTTATCACATTTAGTATGTATTTTACTCAAACAGCCAAAACATTTAACAACGTTGGATTTGGCGCTTACCCCTTTGTTACAAATTTGACACACATCACGTCCTGCCTTCTTTATCTGGGTCATCGAAGCCATCCTTCGCGTCATTGTTACAATCCAACGCGTGATGAGTCAGTGATGTGATCGCTTTGTTCACCAACGTCGATACAACAAGTGCGTTACAACTAGCTAGACGGGCCTTGGAATCTGATGCCAGTTTGTCAGATCGCACAAACTTGAGCGTCCAGCAAATTATCAACGGTGTATCAAACTGCCTAAGCATGAACCACTTCGTATTTAATGAGCAATTATATAGACAAAAATAAGGGTTGGCAATGGGTTCACCGATATCTCCAGTACTTGCGAACATGTATATGGAGCATTTCAAGAACAAAGCCCTTAACAATGAAGGATTCAAGCCAAAATTATGGTGGCGCTATGTTGATGACACATTTGTTATCATCAAGCGAGATCAGTTAGAGGCCTTCTTTAAATATTTAAATGAAATAGACCCATGTATTACTGTCACAAAGGAAGTGGAATCCGCACAGGCACTCTTCCATTTTTAGACTGTTTAGCACAAAAAGTAGACGGAAAAATAAAAACTTCTGTCTATCGGAAACCTATCGATACAGATGCTGTACTACGATACACTTCCGCTCATCCAAGACAGGTCTTCAGTTCCATAGCTTGTTCCATTTTCCACAAGATAGAACACTTGTGCAGCGACGAAAGGGAGCGAAAACAGGCGCACCGTGAAGCGAGCCAAAGGCTCATAGACCACGGTTATCCAAAAAGTTTTGTAAAACGCCAATTGCTGAAGGTAAAATACCCATCCGAAAAATCGGAGAAAAATTGGCGAGATACAGTCTGTATACCTTATGTAAAATGCACTTCTGAAGCGATACGTAGAATCTTGAATCAGGCGGCCATACGCGTAACTTATAAGAAAAGGAAAACTATCCGTTCGGTTCTGATGCACCTCAAGTATAAGACGCCTTTATCTAGCGTTAAGAACAGCATCTACAGAATCAACTGTGAGGACTGTTCGGGTGTTTGCATAGGGCAGACCTCCAGGGAAATTCACACTAGAATCGAAGAACACCGAAAGCGTGTCCGGAGACAGCCCCGGGATGCGGGGGAATATCTATCCCTTATTCGTGATTCCGCCTTGGCGGAGCACGTTTTAGATACGGGCCACAGCGTCGATCTAGACAATGTGGCAATATTGAGACGCGGTATAAAACCGTATAGCGAACGCCTACATGCGGAGGCAATCGAAATTGCCAAGGCAGGTCGACTGGCGGTCAATAAGGTGGATGGGGCAGAAATCTCCACAATCTGGCGCTCAGCACTGATGCGAAAGTAAATAATTTTTATTCACCTTATACCTACTAGTTAATTAGATTTTTGTTTTTCTTCAAACAGCTCAACCTTAGCCCCGTTAGTTATGTACTTTTACGTATGTGGGCCGCTGTGTCAACTGACCTTGACCGTGTTCACTTGTATCAGATTGACGTGGATACACACTGTGTGGAAAATCGGCCACTGATGCTGGTCATTCCCACGAGACGTGACACACTGTAGCCGTACTATAAGCTGTTTAGCGGTAAGGTCAAATAAGTGGTGGTGGGTTGATTGCTACTTAATCATGTTCCCTGTCCTGACTATCACCCTTGGTCTGACGAAGCTTCTGTGTCAGAAGTGAAACGTTAGCCAAAAACTACTCTAACTGATTGCACACAAATTCCTTTGCATTATGAGTACACGATCGGTCCCAAACATATTCCAATCGATTGATGAATAAGTCTCCTTCGCTTGTTGGATAGGGCAAGTCCAACAGTTTCACTCGAGCTATCTATTCCGTATAAGGCTTGTTTTGGAGGCTGAGAACTATTTTAGTTGAGGTGTGATTCATTTGCTGCAATAAGTTTTACATCTTACGCGACCATGGCTGCACAGCCTATGCCTTGACTAATCTTAACTATGTATTCATGATGCTTGGTAATGTGTTGGGTGAAATTTCACAAATACCAGTTTAGGAAAATTGAGAACACCTGTTGCTTTTGTAAACGTAGTGTTATTAGGACGTATGGTATAAAATGAAGAAAATTATCTATTTAACGACTTAGTCCGAGCGTACCAATGATTTTATCTCATGAATCGTCTTTGCTCCATTGAACGCGTCTCATTCCTGCAAGCCATTATACGGCCAGATGGTGACTAAAGGTGTAAGAATTGAGCACTAAACCTCAGGCAAAAGAGGAAGTTCAAAGTAAAACGGTTTCATATCACAGGGAGCAAAAAAATTCGATAAAACGCATAAAAAATTTAAGTGTAATATGCACCAATATTCCTGAGTAAGAGGTGACGCTCTTTCAAGAAAGGCAAAAGCACGACAGTGAAAACTGGTTCGTCGTTTGTAATCGAATCGGCCTAGATAGTATACACCGCGTGTGGGTAACTCGAATAACTCGTCTCCTTAAAATCACTTTCGCCAACTAAAAGGACATGGAAAATGTCCTACTGAATTCGTATTTGCTCCGAACGCAAAGTGACCTACCCAACCGTATATATGCTGGCGTACCTTGGTGGGAAAGGTCAAAGGCACCGAATAGGCAAGATCAAACAGCACCAAGGAGTATTATTTTGCTTGACGTTCCAGAAAATCCGGGCGCCACAACGGGCTTCGAAAACAAAGAGCACGACCGTAAACAATGGTCATTTATAGCCGAAAATATCGGTTCCCAAAATTCTGTAGTTGTCGACACATACAGGATACCTCGTTCGCCGAACTATCACGGGAAAGGGGCAAATCCACTTAAGGTTACGTTTCTTTCAAGTAGCATGGCGGATGATGTTCGAAGCAAGCTAAAAGTGAATAGAAACAGGTTACCTGAAAACGTTAGACTGTGCAACTCAAAAGCCGCTGTTCAGGTCCACCTGGAGCTTTTAATTACGCAATTATCCGAAACTGGTGCAAATTCGCCCGCGAAATTACTTCAAATTGCTTCAAAAAACGATCTCGGTCCGACGTCGACATCGTCGGACCAATAAATACTAATACTGACTCGGTGTTACATTCTAAAAACTCACTTAAATGCATCTATACCAATGCTCAAAGTTTGTTCAACAAATTGACTGAACTGACCGAGCTGTGCAAACGATACACGCCAGACCTCGTTGCTGTTACTGAAACCTGGTTTCAATCATGTATGACTGATAGTGAACTTTTAATCCCCAACATGATGCTAATACGGAACGATCGCCCAAGAAAAGGTGGTGGTGTGGCTTTATACTGTCACGAACGGCTTCAGTGCATGGAAATTCACGATCCAAGACTTGATTTCGAAGATACCCTCTGGTGCAGTCTCACGAATGTGTCACAGGACGATTGCATTCTTGGAATCATATATCGCCCTCCAGCCTCGAATGATACTCAGAATGACAGGTTATTACAAGCGCTAAATTACGCAGGAGAGAAGCGTAGCTCGCAATTACTACTCATCGGGGACTTCAATCTTCCTCATCTCTTTGCCAGGTCCGATCACCCTATACACACATTTGATCACAAATTTCGTGAGGTGATCGACATGATTCCATTGCATAATCATGTGTTTGACTTTACTCATAGAAGAGGATCAGAGTTGCCATCAATTTTGGATCTAATCTTTACTTCAGAGAAAACAGCAGTTGAGGGTGTTGACTACATTGCGCCCATCGGTCGGAGTGATCATCTGGTGCTAGCCTTTGAGTTTGTTTGCAGTGCTAGACGAGTTTGTGCGTCCTCCAAACAATTCAGAAAGATCGACTACGCTGGTCTACGTGGATCGCTTGGGCTAGTAAATTGGCAAGAACTTGATCAGCACAAAACTGAAACACAATGCAGTGAGCTCACGAAAATACTTCAGTCAAACATAGATCATAATTCGCGATTTGTTGATGAACGACGGGCAAGTGACTTCCGATTTAAGCTTCGCAGTCGCACAAAAAAATGGCTCGGGAAACGAAACTTTGCTTGGACTGAACACCGAAAGACCAGAAATGATGCCTCTTGGCAGCAATTTTCTAAAATTCGTAACAAAGTGAATGCTCTCGTCAAAGAGGACAAGCAATATTACCATCGCTCTCTGTCTTTGAAAATGGAAGGAAACCCTAAACTTCTCTATCGGATTGTCAATGCTCGGTCCAGTGTGAAACCAGGGGTGTTTCCTGTTATTTCTGAGAATGGATTAACAGTCACAGCAAAGGAAACGGCTGATAGTCTCGCTCAATTTTATGCAAATGTGTGTAGCCCGATAACGGTTAGGGCGAATGAGAATTTACTGACATCGATTGTATCTCAACAACTGAATGATATTGAGATTAATTCAGCGATTATACGAAGACACTTGTGTCGACTGAACCCTAGGAAATCTCCTGGAGCCGATGGAATAACACCAGCACTACTAAAATCCTGTGACCAGCAGCTGTGTGAACCACTATGCCAATTGTTCCAATATTCCCTAGCCGAAGGAGTAATGCCAACAGAGTGGAAGACAGGGGTAATTTCACCAATTTATAAGCGTGGTAGCCGTTCACATCCCACGAACTACCGTCCTGTCACCCTACTCCCCGTGATATCCAAAGTTATGGAGCGCATAGTGACAGAAAATATAGTTCATCACTTGGAATCACAAAATATACTATCTGTCACCCAGCATGGGTTTCGTAAAGCCCGCTCATGCTTGACAAACTTGCTGGCGGTATTAAACGATTGGACCCAAACCGTTGACGCAGGAGACAGTGTGTACGCGTGCTATCTGGATATGCCGAAAGCTTTCGACAGAGTTGATCACTTTCTGTTGCTACAAAAGCTGAAACAGATTGGTATTGACGGGCAGCTACTCGTATGGTTCGAAAGCTACCTCAA
>JACCGJ010006808.1:0-44653 GCA_013407085.1 Atriophallophorus winterbourni | reverse complement strand
TGAACATCGTGTTTCGTTGTACGAACTCCTATATCACATTTTGGCATACAAGTATAACCTTGTTTACCTTTATCCACTGTTTCAAGGCTCACTGAACCTGATCTTACTGTCTCCACCTGACGACGGCAAACAGCCAGAAACCGGTAGTGGTGTGTAAGGGATGGGGATGTGAGCAACACATTACTTTGGTCATCCATAAGCGCCTCGAGTGCTTGACCAAGTATCACTTTGTGATTCTGTGTCTGAACATCGTGGTTCGTTGTACGAACCCTATATAACAGTTGGCATACAAGTATAACCTTGTTTACCTTTAATCCACTGTTTCAAGGCTCACTGAACCTGATCTTACTGTCTCCACCTGACGATGGCAAACAGCCTGGAACCGGTAGTGGTGTGTAAGGGATGGGGATGTGAGCAACACATTACTTTGGTCATATCCACAGCGCCTCTCGTGCTTGACCAAGAATCACTTTGTGATTCTGTGTCTGAACATCGTGGTTCGTTGTACGAACCCTATATAACAGTTGGCATACAAGTATAATCTTGTTTACCTTTAATCCACTGTTTCAAGGCTCGCTGAACCTGATCTTACTGTCTCCACCTGACGACGGCAAACAGCCAGAAACCGGTAGTGGTGTGTAAGGGATGGGGATGTGAGCAACACACATTACTTTGCAAAAGCTCTAATTGCGAAGACAAGTCTTGTGACCTGTCATGTGTACTCAGGCAAAATACACGCTACTTGCGATGCGACATTGACAAAATAAGCGATAAGTGTTATCAAAGACGATTCTATCGCGGGAGTTTGCTATATCTGCTCCCAATGCAGACAGAATTCACGAGGACTCTGCGATCCAGCAACTGTAGAAACAGCCAATCAGGGACTGACCTTAGAGACGCGAATGGTCACACTTGAATCATGTTTAAAAAAATCTAACTTAAACTCGATTGCTTGCTAGAAAGTCGCACGAAACCAGCGTCCTTTGTACTCAAAACAAACAACAAATGACAGTTATATTTTCAAGAAAAACAGCTTTTTCTGACCAAATTAGATACAGAAATGTGGACGATAATGAACACAGCAACGTGAGATCCCGACGCCAGCACATATATCAAACTAACGAGCATGTAAACCCGGAACAAACATTGAAATCATGGGCCACCGCAGCAAAAAGCCATTCAGTTTCCGGCGCTGATAGCAAAGCATATAAAGCTATGGAAAAGACTCCAAGTGGACAAACTACGAAAACTTCGAACAATCCATCAGCCACCCGGTTCCACAACTTAAGTGTAATATGTACGAATATACCAGAACCCGATGCTTCACCATTTAAGGCTCGGAAACATCACGATCTTAAGGCGTGGTTTGACCTGTGCAAAATGATTAAAATAAATCAGGTTATACCCATTTCATTTAATCGACTTAATAGAAATCGTGATTCTCCACACCACGACAAACCAAGATTGCTTAAAGTAACCGTAAACAATGCAAGGGACATAGAAGATATATTGCTAAACGCATACATGGTACGAAGTAGCTATGAAACACTTTGCCGCGTCTACCTCGATATTCCATGGTGCGAGAGACACGGCAAAACCACTGAACGTGAGAACCATTCCTCAGGTGTCTCATTTTACTTGGGATTCAGGAACGCGGAAGTCGGAACAGGGAATGAAATTGCCTTTCTTGGGAAGTTTGATGAGGCATTTTTCTTTTTACTCACCTGTTACTTCTTCTTATTCCCATATCTCAGAGAAGATTGGGTGAAGGAGCTCCACACAGATCCCGATATGCGCCATTAGCGCTTCTGACAGGATGCTGTCAGGTCATGTAGGATTTATGTTCTTTAATTGCACAATGGCGCTGCGGATCTGTTACTTCGTTGGTTGACAGCACCTAATTGGGAGATCGATTCCAGCTGGCAGTATCTTGTCTGTTGAGTAAATCCTGAAAGTTCTCACTCCACTTTATTCTGTCCTTCATCGTTTTCTATCGCTTCTCCATCTCTGTTATTCATTGCCATTTCTGGCTTGGCAAACTTTCCTGCTAGTTCCTTGATGATAGAATACAGATCTTTGGTGTTGTTCTGAAGCGCTGCTTCTTCTGCTTCTATAAAGCGTGTCTCTACGTTGTTCCGCTTGTCTGCTCTGACAGTTCTATTTGCTTCTGTATATTCTTCTTGCACTTTTGCTTTTTTGCTCTTTTTCTGCCAATGCTCACCATTTCATTCATTAGTCTTGATCTTCTATCTTCTGTCGCGTACCTACTGAGATCCATTCCATGTGACAATATGCGTTGTGGTCCAGTACTTCGTGATATGTTTAACTTGCCGTTTTTTTTCACTTTCTGCCTATGCAGTTCTATCGTTTCTTCTTCAAGCTGTAGTTCCTAGGGCCTGGAACTTGTTGAAAAAGGTGACCTTGAAATCTTCTTTCGTCTTTCTGCGTTTCAGCATAGCGGTTTGGTAGCGCTGTCGTTCGTTAGACACCTATATCTGGTTTTTCCTCAACTTCAGCTACAACTTGGCGATAAGTAGATGATGGTCGGAATCAACGTCAGCTCGTTGTTTGACGCACAGATCTTAAAATGAGCGACATAGCTTCTTTCTGATGCACACGTGGTCGAGCTGCATTTTTGTTGACTGTGACACCTAAGTCACCTTGTGTATCCTTCTGCGGTGAAAAACGTCCTCTGATGACCAGATTGCTTGTGGCACATTAGTTGATGATTCGTACACAGTTGTAATTCATCTCGCCCAGCCATTTTTGCCACATGAACTCATTTTACTTTTGGTTGTCACTGTTAATCTTGGCGTTGAGGACACCCATTACAATGAAGATGTCCCTATTAGGTTTGTCTTGTATGGTTGACAGTCTGATGTAAAATCCTCCTTCCCCTTTCTGTAAACTGTCGTTCTTTGGGGCGTAGCACAGGATTATGTCTATTTTAACCTTATTCTACTTTGTATACAAGGAGGCTGTAGTCCATGAGCCTCCCACGCAATGAGCGCTCTCTTTGCCGACTTGGAAAGCATCGGGACAACTTCCTGGGTTTGTGCGGCATCTTCTAGCTCGTTGCCCGATTACAAAAATTAATTCACCTAAATTCAGTTGCTTCTGCCCGTAACCAATCCATCTTGACTCGCTGATTCCTAAGACGGTGAGGTTATACTTCCTCATCTCCGCGGCTACTTGCTGTCTCATACATGGCCCACACGTTCCATGTGGCGATGGTCGTGGTGGACCTGTTGAAGATGATGGTCATCGGCCTGACGGCTTCCAGAGGACTCTGCTTATAACCGTCCGACGTCATAGACCTTTCATCTGTGCGTCCTTCTTCACTTAGGTCTATGTATTTTCATGTTATACAGCTTTTTGAATGACTGAACAGTCCGATTCGGGAGGAACAATTTCTCCCGCAGCGCTTGCAAAGATAGTCAGGATTCGGTTGTAGGGCGTCACTTGCACGCCAGCGGCGTGATCTGCGTTCAGCAGCCAAGAGATGTATCTGTTCCTCCACAGCTTGCGGGCGACGTTTTACACAATGCTACCAATGTGAGCGGTCAAGAACAAGTTCTTCCCAACTCGCCGGGTCAATGCCAAGAGCTTTCATATCTCTTTTGCAATCGTCTTTGTACTGCAAGTGGGGTCTGCCCAATGGTCGACTTCCTAATTGTAACTGACCATAGAGTAGATCTTTCGGAATACGACCACTTTACATTCTGTAGACATTGCCAAGTCACCACATGCGGCGTGTCTTAATAGGGTGAACATGCTTTGTAGACCAGCTTTTAAAAACACTTCAGCATTGGTCACTCTGTCCATCCACGATATATCCAAGATACGACAGATGCTTCGTAGATGGAAAGCATTCAGTTTCCGTTCGTGTCTTGCGTGGGTGGTCCAGGTTTCACTGCCGTATAGTAAAGCATTTAGTACGCACGCGCTGTATACCATCATCTTTGTCTTTACAGTCAGCTTGCGGTTACCCCAAACACGAGAGTTCAATCGAGACAGAATGATAGCTGCTCTGCCAATCCGCTTATCAATCTCCGTGTCTAGCGAGATGTTATTCGCAATGGTTGAACCAAGAAATGTGAAATGATGTACTGATTCAAGCTGACAGTTTCCAACAGTGATGATTGGTGGCGATATAGTCCCTTGACCAAGGACTTTGGTCTTGCTCATGCTGATTGTCAGCCCAAAGTCTTTGCATGCCGACGAATAACAACCAATTAGCTACTCTTGTATTCGATTCACTTAGCTGATCTTTCTCAGAATGACCAAGAAGTAATATCTCTTCCAACAGAGCATATAATGGTCTAACTTTTTATTAAAGTTTTTTGTATTCTATTATAGCCTACTGATACTACCGAGCCCAGGTATAATGATCATTTGAAAATACATCCGAAAATTCACTGTATGAATTGTTCAACGTTTGACTGCTTCGATCTCATTTATCAGTGAAAATAAAATGCAAACATTTGTTTCAAGTCACTTTTTCGAATAGATTGATGATATTTCCTTGCAGGTTCAATTCTCCCGGACGTAATTTATTCATAGTTGCTATGTTACTATTCTTGATAGGTTAACATTTAGTTGTATACTGTTTCGTTGCATTCAGAATAATTTTTCATTTGTGATCAATCGTGAAAATTGATATTTCTTCCGCATTTACGGATAAGTGCACTAGAATCTATGCGTATAAATGCGAGCGAAGACGCGTGTCACTGATAAGGTTTTGTTAATCTGCGTTGTGCAGCGTTGCGAAGCACACCCTTCAAAAATCGGGAAATATCATTTCCCCACAGATAAGGTCATGTGAAGATAATATATTGGTCAAAACTTCCTTTTGACAAACGATTCAGCGATATGAACAAGCTAAAACGAACGGCTAATAATCATAATTTGGTATCAATTATAGTAAGCACTTTTTAATGTCGTAAGCAATATATAAAATAAAACCTGAGTACATAGTTACCCTGATACAATTAATTTATTTCACAAAGAACAAATAAAAGTTGGTTTACATTAATATTCATTTAAAAAATTTTATGATCAACAATATCTTATCTGACCTGGTGCACAGTATAAAATTCTGAATATAACATTATACATGTTGAGGGCATGTAACATTTTACTGATAGATTGCAATATGCGCATTTGTCCAGATATCTCGCAGTTGGCCATCACGTACTGTAATTAGTTCCTTGACACGTGTATGTTTCTTCATCAAAATCTTTGGCCATAAAATGTGATCTCAAACTTTTTATAGCTACAGTTCTGCACTTTTTTTTTCTTTAGATTACACTTTTCGGGAATTATTTGTTTAAAGATTCAAAATTCAAGTTTCAAGAATCTTTAGTCACAAAATCACATGGCTTCACAATTACTATATCACAGTAAATATTCGTTTATATTCGTTCACATAAACCGATTCCTCTGATACATTGTGATTAGTTACAACTTTACTGTTCTGAGAAGCGGCAAGAAAGCGGAGTTAGAGAAAAATCGCATGAAGTGATCTAAACGAAGAAGTTCAAGAGAATTATATTTTTGCAAACATTAACACAATGTTCATTAGAATTAAGGTTGTATTTCACATCGAATACGTTTTATATTATGATTCTCTGAAAAGATGTGAGTAATAGTGTTAGTTAGTTAGAAATATTCTACCTATTCTACATTACCGGGTAGGTGTTTCTCATACACACAATTTGTTACCGTTGCCAAGGGATGATATCAAGGTGGTAGGTAATTCGTGAGTCGTATAACTTTATTGTCAGAACTCGGTTGTATTGCATCAGTTGCACGCCGACGGCGTGATCTGCGTTCAGCAGCCAAGAGCTGTATCTGCTCCTCCCCGGCTTGCAGACGACGCTTCACTAAATGCCTCTTAAGTGAGCAAGTGAGCAACAACAGAGTTCTGACTATCGTTGCAAGCGCTGCGGGAGAGATTGTTCCTCCCGAATCGGACTGTTTAGTCATTCAAAAAGCCGTAAAACCTGAAATTCATGCGATTGTGATGTACATCGATGGTCGACATCGACCGACGGAGGACAACAACAACATAACTGTATTGTCGAAATATATTTGTTATTTAAAACCGATATATCCAAGGAAAATCTTAGCAAAAATAGATGGAACTGCTACCATTGAATGCTAGAGCTGTGATTGTTATACAAATATAAAAATACAAAATATACAAATTTTCCAATGTCTTTCAATATTACGAAACCGGATTAGAAACCATGAACATATTTTTACAGTTTCACGTAGAACATGAGCATATGTTGTGGCATTTTGACGCGAGGATTGATCGCGAAACGGAATAAGATATTTTTGCAAAGAGCCAGGCATTCAAAACCAAAAACTTGGAACATTTGCGATTTACAAGCATTTAAATGCCTAGTATAAGGTTTTAGAAAAATTCAAACAGTTCTCACTATAACAGCGGAAAGTGAAACCCGTTATCGTAGTGGCCAAGCTAATAGGGTCTTTGACTGCAACCTCATTTTGAGCGTTGAGATTTTTATGAAGAATCCCCATGTGTTATTCATAGTGCGGGTACTCTAATGGATAAACACACTGGTGTCATATCAGCATTCTTACTTATAACTAAATTTACTGATATGGAACTTGGTATGTATACCAGCTGATGTCAATATGACCGTGTGAGCTTGGTGTATTTTAGGCTTACAAAAATGATTCGTTTCATAAATTTTATTGCAGTTGATTTTGTGTGAAATTGTGGAATTGACTGGTTTGCTGTGTCGAGCATTATTGAACCTAGGATTTTAATCATTTTACCATCGGTTTACGTCACACTGCCTTCGCACAGCGATGAATCCGCTGCGGAGTAGATGCAAAAGTAACAGGAGCCCTCTTTGATCCGATTAAATTGCACGAATTTACTCACAAATACGGCATTGAATATGCTCATTTTCTTCTTCCAGATAAAACAGTGATTTCAACTTGCGCGAAATATTGCGAATAATTCTGGAATTGTCTTCAATGTTGATTGTCTCCGTAAATGCAAAGATAATTAAGCATTCAACTATATTTCCATAATAGACAGATTTTCACACTAAAATATTTGCTCGCTAACCGAGAATGCTCATAATTCCTCATTTGAGTGAATTTTTATCACACACGCACACGCCACACGACCGGTTTCGTGCTCCTGACAGTCATCAGTTAGGGACAGTGTGACTACGACCCACATACATTGAAACAGTGGAAAAATGGTACACAATTTGCGCTTATAAGTCATTATATTACAGATTGGCATGACCAACATGTTAAACCACATGTTCCCAAAACAGGTATATGTGGTTAAACTCATGGTCATGAAAAAAGATAATCATTTGCATGCATTTCCATCACATCCTGTTTCGTGATCCTACCACTGATCTTGTAGTGATCAGTGAGTCAAGATGGATCGGTTCTGTGCAGGAGCGACTGACTTCAGGTGAATTAATTTTTGTACTCGGGCTACGAGCTGGAAGATGCCGCACAAACCCAGGAAGTGGCCCCGATTATGTCAAAGCTAAGAGATTCATCAAGCGGAGCGTCAGAGCAGACCAGCGGAACTGTGTAGAGACACCATTCGTATAAGAAGAAGCGCTTCAGAACAACTCCAAGGACCTTCATTTCACCATTGATGAACTATTAGGAAAGTTTGCCAAGCCAGAATAGCCAATGAGGAACAGAGGTGGAGAAGCGATAGCAGACGATGAAGGACAGAATAAATTGGATCGAGAAATATCAGGAGTTACTCAACAGAGCAGCTCCTTCAAAACCCACCGGAGATACTGCCTGCTGGAAGCAATCTACCAGTCGGGTGCTGTGCACAAACGAAGTAACATATCCGCCGCCGCAGGCCTACATGACCTGACAGTATCCAGGCAGAAACGCTAAAGGCGCACATCGAGACCTGTGTGGAGCTCCTCCACCCAATCTTCTTTGAGATATGGGAAGAAGACGAAGTAACCGCTGAGTTGAAAGAAGGTTGCATAATCAAAATACCCAATAAAGGCGATCTCAGTTCCTTCGCCGGCTGCCGAAGATTAACGCTGCTGTCCATTCCAAAAAAGGTTTTTAATGGCATGTTTCTGAACAGAATGAAAGATGCGTTTGACTCACATCTCCGTGACCAACAAGCAGGCTTTTAAAAGGAGAGATCATGCAAGGACCAGATTGCAATCCTGCACATAATTCTAGAGCACTCCTTAGAATGTAACTCGTCCTTCTACGTTAACTTAATCTACTATGAGAAATCGTTTGACAGTGTAGACAGACTGACCCTCTTAAGACTACTGAGACACTACGGAGCATCAGAAAAGATCAACAACATCATCAGAAAGGATGACCTACCGAATAGTGCATGTCAGACAATTCAATTATAACTTCGATGTAGAAGCCGGAGTGAGGCGATTCGGTTCAGTTTAGACGTTCATTTTCCTGCAGGCCATAGACGGGATCTTGAAGATATTTACAGACCAGAATCCGAACAATGAATTAATCGACGATCTGGATCTTCTCTCCCACACCCAAAGAGAAAAGACTAACATCGTTGCGGTTAACTCAGCTAGACTGGACCGCAACGTAAACAGAGGGAAGAGCAATGTGTTCAAGACTAACGCAATCAACACGACACCCATCAAATTTTAAGGCGAGGCGCTAAAAGAGGTGGACAGTTTCAAGTATCTCGGCAGCATCCTGACAAGCTTAGAGGAACAGATGCAGACGTCAGAACTCGCATCGGTAAAGCACATGCAGGCTTCCATTAGCGGCAGAATATTTGTTGATCCAGAAAGATCGGCATTAACATCAAGATCAGGCTTTCTAACACATTGGTAAAGCCAATAATACTCTAAGGAGAAGAGACTTAAAGAACCACATTCACCATCATGAAGAAAATCCATCAAAATCAACATCAACACCTGCCTTCGGAAGATCATAAGGATTCGCTGGTCCGACAAGATCAGCGATGGAGAATTGTTGCAACGAACAAACTAGCAGCCTTTTGTAAAAGACAACCTTCAGAGAAGCTGGTGATGGATTGTCCACAACCTCCACAAACCCACATCAAACATCACCAGATAATCCCTCACATGGAACCCCTAAGGTAAGATAAAGAGAGGGCGGCTTAGATATAATTGGCGCCGAGACCTGGATGCAGACGCTGATTAGATGGGAATGACATTGGGACAGCTGGAGTGACTTGGCCAGAATCGTGATGTCTGGAGAGAGCTGGTTGGCGGCCCGTCCCAGACCAATGGAGGAAGTAAATAGGTATGCGCCTATTCTTAGAAATTTGATTATTTGGTTGAACAACATTGGCCATTCCAAACATCATCCGTCGGCTGCTAAAATTTTTTCAAATCTCCTAAGGTTCATAGCTAACGAAAACTAATCTGAGGTTCTCCACCTGGTGACGGCAAACAGCCAGAAACCGGTTGTTGAATGAAATTGCTGGAGATGTAAAGACCACAGTACTATTGTTTGCTTAATGCTTATAAATTGCTTCAATATTACCGCGAACCGTCATCATACGTTCAAGGCACGATGCTTACAATGAGTGTAGTGATGGTCATGGATTTCAATAATCAATTACGCAGAAACGGATATTTTGTTATTGTTCGAAATTTTTTATCCAAAAACTTTTATTTACTTATCTCAAAACAACGAAATAATTGAATTTATGGTTGTGTTGTTAATTTGGCTTGAATTTATTATTAAACTCTTTCTGAAATTCGATCTACGGCTGGTTCGGAAGATACCTGTTGTATATTAGATTGCGTTTAGAGTAATATCTTTTGGATATAATAAATTTATTTGCTCTTTATCCAATATTTACACACAGATGTTTTCTTTTTAAATGTTCTCAAACTCCTTGAGACAAAATGTAAGTACGCTTGAACGCACATACTTTCTCGGCACATGCAAATAGCCCATTAAATCGGGGTGATAATGAGGCAACGTTTTGTGATGAAGGGATTTCAAAGGTAGTCCTCACGTTCGCACGCACATGGATATCCCCTGTCATTTTATGATTCACCTAAAAGAATAATTAGACATATGGGATTGTGACTCATTTGCTCAATGGTCAGGTTTCGTGATATGATGAGCTCTAAACATTCATTATATACAGACTCCGATGTACGGGGCGACACGAGTTCAAAGAATGAATGATGGATTGCTCGTTTAAACAATTTCGCACGATTAGGATAATATTGAAAAATACAAACTACGGCCGGCTTTTTAGCCGTATGAGACACAGGAACTCAATATTTGTACGAGGAACAGGGTAGGAATTTGCTGGCATTCTACCAATGAATACGAGATGCACAATGAAAAAATGTTACGAGTATAGAAACCTTATCTGCAATAGCGTGTTGGAGATTTGAAATGAATATGTTTTCAATGAAATCAAATAGAATTTCTATGAACTGAACTACTGAATTTTTAACGTGAGGTGGATGTGAATAAATTCATGTTTTTTTAACGCAAACATATCAGTTGGCACACATAGGAGTGTTTATTTATATCTTTTTGTATATCATTTAAAGGCAACAATTAAGTTGGCGTAATATCAGCTATCTCTCTGCAAATAGAACGCTTTATGTACTAAAAACATTTGCAAACGACTTGTAACATATGATTAAAATGTAATAAGAGTAAATAAATGTTAATCTTGGCAAGTTTGGTGCAGATAGTCGCAAAATTAGTGCACTTTTCTGGGTATATAACCTCAAGGGTCATGAATGTGAATGGATTTGAGAGCCCGTGTTGTTGTTGTCTTACTTTGGTCGATGTCAATCATGGATGTGCATAAAAATCGCATCATATTTTTCGTGTTTTATAGCTTTTCGAATGAGTATACACTCCGTTTCGAGAGGAACAATCTCTCCCGCAGCGCTCGCAACGATAGGCTGAACTCGATCGATCGGCGTCAGTTTCACGCCAGGCGGCGTGACTGCGTTAGCAGTTAGGAGCTGTATTTTCTCCTTCCCAGCTTGCAGACAAAGGCTTCACACTATGCTTTCAATTTAAGTGGTCAAGAGCAAGTTCATTCCAGCCCGCGAGGTCAATGCCAAGAGCTTTCATATCTCTTTTGCAAACGTCTTTATACCACAGGTGCGTTCTGCCCAAAGGTCGACTTCCTGTTTGCAACTCACCATAGAGTATATCTTTTGGAATACGACCATTTTTCATTCTGTAAACGTGACAAAGCCACCGCAGACATTGATGTCGTAGTAGGGTGAACATGTTCTGTAGACCAGCTTTCAAATCACTTCAGCATTAGGCACTTTGTCCAACCAAGACATGCTCAAGATACGATGGATTCTTCGTAGATGAAAACCATTCAGCTTCCGTTCGTGTCTTGCGTGGGTGGTCAAGGTTTCACTGCTGTACAGTAAAGCATTTATTACACACGTCATCATCTTTGTATTTACAGTCAACTTTCGGTTATGCCAGACACGAGAGTTCAATCGGGACTAAATGACAGCTGCTCTACATATCCGATAATCAATCTCCGTGCCCAGCAAGATGTTGTCCGCAATGGTTGGACCAAGATTTGTGAAATTATGTAATGGTGCACTCACCTCCATCACACGTATTCTTAAACGGCGTGATGAACTGCATGTCTCACATCGCTTGTGGGGCACACTCCTCCTGCCAGCACTGAAGAAGCAAATGGTGAAGACGCTGTAATAATGCTGTTCTACAGGTGGAATTCCGTCGTCACCAGGGGCCTTCCGATGCGCTAAGCGGTCGGTTGAGATGTGCGGAGTATCTGGATGTTCAAAGGTTGGCAAGTGCTCAACAGTTTCAAATACATGCGGTAGAAGAGGAGAGGAGAGAGGAGAGGTGCTCTACCCATCTTTCCATCTGCTTATATTTGCTGACAATCGGAAGATAAGATACAGACCTAATGTGAACCGTTGTAAGATTTTTTGGACCAATGGCTCTATTGATCCCATCATACATACCGTGAAAATTTCCAGTATCAGCATCTTTTTTATACTGAGGGTTATTCAGTCCAATAGTCATTTACAGTTTGTTGCAGTTTGTTGGACTTTATTTAGAGCTGTTCTCATCAGTCGTAATTTTGCTTCTGTTGGCATGCCTTTGAGCTTCAAGAATGCTGAACATTCCTCACCCAATACAGCAGTCATCTCCGAAGCTTTTGCTTTCAACCAGTAGCTCGTTCGAGCTTTCTTCGAACCGTAAGTGGAAAATGCGATTCGGCATATACAGCTTTTTAGATATCGCATCATGTCTATGCGATGAACTTTTATATAATATTACCCATTTATAACCGAAGTATATTTCTGTGAGAAGGAAGACGAATTTAAAACAATCTAAGGCAACGAATTTAAGTTCGCGCCGAGTTCAAGTAGTTCATTCAAGCAGAAGTTTTATTTTCCCCAACTGTCTCAACGTCATCAAATGTATGTACAATTCTTGAACTAATGAGTAAGTTTTCTTTAATTCAATAATATTTATCCATTTGGGTAGTTTTATAATGCAAATGCATTGAAAAAGAATTTGCTTGCATGCAAGTAACTGATGAGCTGCAGGTAGATCAAATAATCATCATATTATATTTTGAGGAACTAATCAAAAAATTTTGCAAAGTAATTAACCCAGGAAATGTCCACGCATCAAAATTTGTCATTAGATGTGGTTGTCATCAAAAGGATGTTACTCATTTCCATTGTTCACACACACGCGCACAAAACATGGAAATCGATAAGGCCGTCTGTGAAACAAGCGGAAGTTCTGATGACGCGCAAACGCAGATGCAAATGACGAATAACATATTTATTATAATCCACCTGTACATTCAAACAAAATCATCAATCATGGAAGCTTTGCCCACAACTGTGCATTAGACACGGTGCTTTGAACAATGCCGACTTGATATCCAACAGAACCGCTTAGTTTAAGGTAATATTTGAACGTGCTCTTGACTGTTCTGAATTTATATGGATGCCCTCTCGCATTGATTCTATTATTCGACTCGCGATAACAATAATTGATGACTTACACATAGAAACACGCAAAATAAATAATCTGTATACCCTAGCAGATTTTGAACCTGCTTTTAAGTGGTTTAATTTCCTATGAGAAATATACAGATAATTGAGTTTTCCCTACACGAATTTTATCTTAAATAACATATAGGTATAATACCTAACCCGCGTCTTATACGTTAAATATCCACGTCACATGTGACTCACTTTGCTAGATCGTTGTTTCGACAATTTCTGCCAATTTCGTTACAATGTGTCTGGCCTGTCGGGTCAAGCGTGTGTGGAGGTTAGCGGATTTACGCTTCACTGAATTAATTATACAACGTAGGCATGGTTGAGTCTCACATTTCGATTCGGTTGGTTAGGTATTAATAAAGGTCGGCAAATCCCTTTCTTGTGTAGGGCTGTTCAAAGCACAGTTCACAAGTTGGTGGTTATTCTAGTTTGCATAAAATCGGAACAAATAGTGTGGATTTAGTTTATTATTTAACATGTGTCGTTAATTGTGGATTTCGGCGCGAAATTTTTTTAATTAAGTAACATTCTCAAAACTAATGCTGAACCAGTCTTCTGCAACTAGATCTGTAATGATGAATGGTAACCAACAGTATTTCCACATGTCCCCGCGATGCTTTCTCGGAATCCGATGCACCAAAGAAAATGTAAGCTATCCAGTGTGATTATGACTAGACATCTCGTGTATTGTGTCATCAATATCACGATTCCAAGAACTTGCATGACATATTACAGCCTAATCGTTTACTGCGAGGTGAAGAATACGACATTTGGTATTCACAAATTACGGGCTACAATCCGCGGGTCAGTTAAGTTTCAACGTAAGCTCAAAAAGTAAAACTAACATTTTATATACTCATTCAAGCTAATCTCTCTCGTTGCTATTTGATTTCTATGTTTATGTGCACCAAAGTGAAAACTTACGCAGTTCGGTTTTCAAGCGCCTCCATTGTATTCATAAAACACATAATTTTACCCAGCCTTCGAAGACCATATTTGTGGCTCTGATATTTGATGCGAATATTCTATAACTTCATCGAGCAGAAGGTCAAGTAGCTACAAGAATAGATACCGCGATGTACTGAGCTGTACAATCGTTGCAAAATACTGAGTAATTTCTCACTCTGTAAGAGCATTTATTGACTAAAGAATCCCACACATTTGAACTGCTCGACTTAAATGAATTAAGTATTCCACTACCTCATAAATCTATTGGGGTTGTTAAAGAGATCGTTCATTCAACTTGCATTTCGATATATTTTATGAATGTCTGAAGTTCACTTTTCGTAGAAGATCAAGTTCGGCTTACTTTCTGTTACGTTTATACGCTTCGGATACTTAAACGAAAAATGATTCAGAGCAACTTTCGTCATCTTGTTCCCGAATTCACGTGCATGAATCTCTAGAAAATTGATTCTGTAAACGAAAATTATGGTATGCAGTTTGCGTGGACTACCGGTTGATTGTGTGCACAGGTGCTACCGAAGCTTGCTTGGCAGTGTAGTATGAAGATGAAAATTTGAATTGAAGAATTACGTTAAATGACAATTCCTACCAGCGTACCTCTACAATTAATGGTGCAACCCACAACATGATTGTATGTGTTATGTCGTCAAGTGAAGCTTCTATGGCGATCCTCGCCTTGCAGTTCTTTTGATGATGAAAAATATTTCAGAATGTAACTAACAAAAAATACTTTAGCAAACCTAAACGAATATAATCCTGAATCTCGAGATTTTAGTATTTTGATTTCAATAATCGAACCCGATTATCCACAGTATGTTATTTCAGTTTCCGTAACCAATATTTCCATGATATTCAATATTAAAATGCTCAATAACAACTTGCGAGCATTTTGCGCTGTGTAATGACTCAAAAAGTACCTATTTTCATGAGACGCCAATCATTCCAATCTTTTAATTTATATAGTCCACCCTGTTATGTTATTAACATAGTAGTTGAAAATTAATCGTTTTTGAAATTTTTCGTATTTTTAAAGAAACTGTTTTCATTATTCGAAAATCCTTGTAAATTTTCGAAATAATTATTACTTTGAAGAATAAGCGGGCATAATCCTCCGTTGCAATAGATCTGCTCGATTGATTAAATTACATCCGTTAATCAACATCTAATGTCGTTCCCGATAAAATAGTTTCTGCACAACGATAAATAATAATCGATGGTGTATTCTTGATTCGTTTCGCAAAAATCAATCAATCAATCTGTTTCTTAGCATAAAAAGAATGATGACCGAATTTATGCAAATTCACCCATGAGAGCGTAAGAAAATTCACTTAATATAGCCTGAATATTTTTCTTTTAGTTCAGACTCACAAACAATACTCTTCTTTCGAAGAAATGCCTAAATTTGTACTGTTCATTCTGCGTTACGGAATTCTGTTACGTTTCACGTAATCCTAATTAGGAGGTACAATATGCACTTTTCTTTAATTAATGACGCCGTACCTCATGATCAGACATTTAGAAACCTTTGCCGTGTTTGGCACATTTTTTACTGAATGTCTATGACCCAATGATTTATTCACTATTTAGGCGTCATAAAAACTCGCACCTAATAAAATGTCACAAGATTCCTTTATAAAGTATAATAAACAGTATGCGGTATCTTAGGTCAAGACACCGTTGTTCCTGGCCAATATGTTTTAAAATCTACTTCAAATTGTAGTTGCTTAAACCCTCACCGAAAATCGAACTGGCACAAGACAGTTTATTAAATATTAAATTAAGTTGACGCTAAGAAGCATCTTCACATTGCAAAACAAACTTTCAAAAATCTGTTCAAGATTTATTCGCAAAGTTTCCACGCAAAAATTCATAAGATTACTTGCGGATTGAATTGCTAGAATAGAAAAATTAAAAGATATTCATAAGCAAATGAATGGAAACAGTATAGAATTTATGATTTTTCATCATTTATCCCATTATATTAGGTGATTTGTCGGTCCTTATATCCCCGTTCGACATCGATGCAATTGCATTATTTACTCAGCGACCTACCGTGCTCTTTTAATAGACTATTAACGAGCTTTATTAAACAATGATTTTCTATCTGGTAATATTTAATCACAACTGACTCCATTGTTTTGTGATCTCACGGATAATATTAATTTAAAAAAACTACGTTTCTTAGTAATTAGTGGCCGGAACATTTTATCAGCTTTTTAAATTTAAGCTAAATGAGGAGAGATTCGTTATCTAACTTTACTAAATCATTGCCACTTGTATTGCAGATTTGACTTTTGAAATAAATATTAAAGTTTATATAAAAATGGTGTAAAGATGAGAGTTCCGGTAATAGTTTGTATTGCAAAAGATCTAATGTTACGTTTTATTCGAACAAGCTCTGTATAGCTGATATCGGTTTAACGCTGTGTATATTTCATGTAGCGACATAGGTTTTAGTAATATACAATTTGGAGCGTGAAGTGCCCGGTATCCTGTGGCCATATGTAGTTTCCGGTGTAAACTTCTACTAACTTATTTACCTACGCTTCGAAGACACTAGATCCAACATAACAATCTTCGCCCACAGCTACCTGTCAAGTTGATCACGATTCACGGCTGAGGTCAACCTTATCAAAGTTAATCATTTTCACGGCACATTTCCATAAAACTAGAGAACCCCTTTTTAATCTTTTATTACACAAATGATAAATTATGATACAAACATATTGCTTGTACGCGAATCAACTAAATATAACGGACATATCGATTATGACTTCAACGGCTTTCACTTCGATCTGATTTGTCAGAAAATTTTGTGTCAACTGGTTTCCTCCAAGCATAGGCTAGGATGAACTCGTTCAGTAGTTTTTGAAGTTCGGCATCTGAAATGTACGTCAGCAACACGAATACACGCAAGTTTACGACTTTTGTCTTAAGACATTTTATAGCATGCAGCGGTTGTGTTGTGATGGATCGCGACGTTCTGCATCAGATTCGCGATCTCAATGTTTGCAATATTCGCTGGTGCACTTCACATTCTAAGCAATATATAATCAATGGTTGTTTTTTCTGAGATTTCATTTGGATGTGCTGTCTTGGATTTCAGTGAATCAGGCTATTTCGAACTTGATTAGACCACCGTAAAGATTATTCACCATTATGTGCGTTCGCTTTCATAACAAATATTAATTTGTGCAAAACTAAAACTACGATGTTAATAAATTAGAAAAAAATCAAAGTTTATTCCTTCTAAAAATGTATTACGATTGGTTTTCTTCGCAATTTTAATATGCAGAGAAAATTTTAACACTAAACCAAGTCAATTTCTTGCCAATACATGCAACCATAGACAAAGTTATACTTGTATGCCACCGTTATCTAGGGTTCGTACAACGAACCACGATGTTCAGACACAGAATCGCAAAGTGATTCTTGGTCAAGCACCCATGGCGCTTATGGATGACCAAAGTAATGTGTTGCTCACATACCGGTAGTGGTGTGTAAGGGATCTTATCAAATTGGCTTATATTCATAGATTCGGCAGCTGGTCCATCGTTCAGGTTTGCCAGAATATGAGGGTAAATTTTAGGTAAAACTGAGTTTCATACTCCAATATCTATCGAGTGTTCACATTCATGGCGTGGCCTGCAGATAATAAGCACTTAAAGAATTTTTCCGAATAGCACCTGAAAAAACTGATCAATTGTTCAATTTGTCAATAGCTTATGTTTTTCAACGTTGATATTTTTAATCTCGGCTGTCACACTAATCAAGCTAAGATACACGACGGAACGGAAACCTAATTTTTTTAAAAATGTTGAACATATTTATATATCTTCCCACTATTCTATAGCAAGTGAATATTTTGAATACATGGTAAACGTCAAATGTTAGGGGACAATCTGTTACCCATCTTTAATTCCGATAAGTATATTTTGATACGAAAGTGAATATTTGTTTATTTTATCGTAACAATAATACAACGATTGATGACTTTTGTAGATCATGATCATTTTATAATAATAAAAAATTACTGAGCTATTAATTAGGTTTTTATTCTATGTGCAGATATTATATGTGATTTCTTAGGACAGCTAAAAATTGTGAATGCTACGAATTTGGATTGAAAACATCCTAAGCATTCCGGTTAACTGAATGATTCATGACAAACTCAGCTTTCTTTTGTTTGTACAGAATACCATCAATACCGTAATTTTTGATGATCGAACGATTACATTCACATTACACAATTTATCAGATTATCTGATCAGATACTGCACTCAACATATTTGTTTGGGTACGAGCAATCAGATTGTTTCAACTTAGTTTCGTTCTCTTAGTTCGACGTTTATCCAAATGTATATACCAAATATAAAAAGGGATTTCATAATCCTATAGGGTGTACTCATTCATCAATGATTATTATCAATTTGTGTTGATTATATAAGTAAAGTGCTTCTTGATAAGCGAACAAGATTTTCTGCATTTATATATTCAGTGTTTTTCCACCATCCGATAGTTAAAGCAGAGACAATAAGTTAATCGGATGATAGTATGATCATTTGACAGGCTTTTAGACACGTGAACAATTAAATCCCAAGCTCTAATATCTCTGATCAAAATTAAAATTTCGCAGTTGTCTGCGCGGTCAAATCTATTTGTATCTAAATAGGCAATATTACTCGTGACAATTTTTTTTAATTCGAGCAATATCCGGAATTACCGTGAATGATAGATATTGAGATTGTAGAAAATCAAGATTGTATTCCGCAATAGCCATTCCTCATCAATAGAACGAAAGCGTATAAAAAATCAAGCACAAATGTAATTTTTTATGGTCAAGATTACTACGATTTTGACAGTGATTTGAACGTCGAATAGGAACCATGTGCATAACTGTGGCAAGCGTTCTTATTTAAATATAGGAGAGGCGAAATGTCCCAGTAAGCCTAAATGAAGTTAGGTTCGGTTTCTTTCAATTCATTTCAATTGTCTAAAATCGCGTAAACAATATATGCGTATACAACGTTCAAGTTGTATTCGAGCATTCTATTTCATCTGGATGTGAATTCAACGAATTATTTTGAGCGGAGTTGTAAACCGATTGTTTGTCAGTGGCCTTGCTTATTTAACTATAACAGACATAAAACACAAACACTTCTAGAAAGTTCTTAACCTCATGATAAATATTCATGAATTTCGCCAACATTTTAGTGACTGAGTCCAATGTTGTAGCTATTTTTGAATGAGCATCCACCTCACGACTTTTTGTCATTGATCACAGATAGATGTACCGACGAGAAACATCATTAATTGACTTACGAATCCGATTCATGAAGAGGAACCTTTTACCCAAATGATTAAGTGTTTGGTAATTAAATTGGGGCTAATTATATAAATTTACCATGGGCCACACACGAATGAGCTTCTTGCTAATAAAGAAATTAAACCAGCGAATATACTGTGCGATTGATGAAATAAAACACTGGTAGATGCTTGAAAGCTTACACATTACTTGCACTGAATAACAATTAATTTTCCGATTCCGCAATGTGATCTATTTTAATAATGTGATTTTTGTACTAATATATTAAGGCAAATTTGTATCTTGTCCAATTGTGAGTGATTCGGCTAATCGCTAACATTTTGCACAGACTGAAAACATAATAATAATAAATATTCCTAAACAAGGTTATACTTGAATGCCACTGTTGCAACGAACCACGATGTTCAAACGCAGAATCACATAGTGATTCGTGGCCAAGCACTCAAGGCACTTATGGATGACCAAAATGATGTGTTGCTCACATCCAACGAAATTACAATCCACTACCGGTTTATGGTTGTTTGCCGTCATCAGGTGGAAACAGTAAGTTTAGGTTCAGTGAGCGTTGGAACAGTGGAAATTTAATAATTTAATAAATATTATTATTATTAATATTAATATTATTTTCATAAGTTGCGTTATGAAAACTTAAAATTTTCCTAATCGTACTGTCCTACCTGATGAGTGGCAACAGCACGAAAACAACTGTTGTGTGTATTATGGAAATGCATGCAAATGAGCATTTATCTTAAATTTCCTCATTTAATAATTTTCACATTTTTTCAATATGTTCTCAATCCAGCTGATTTATCAGCATGCACAATCAATGTTTGCTTGAGGAGAAATGTATAATGTCATTTTTCATTAGAATAATTAAAATTACATATTTGACTATATAGCTGTCAATAATGAATTCGTTGTGTGTTTCAGGTATTGAAGCGAATGAGGTATGGTTAGTTTATAATATGTACATCGATATTAAACGCAGACCATCGTAAGCTCTAACTCAACATCCCAAGTAGTAGATGTGAGAAGTACCGATTGAAGTCATCACTCGGTTTCAACATCAATTGGTTAATTGGACCAGTTTTCAAACCACGCGAGAATTATTTCCATTCCATTTCCGATAATTATTTTTGCCATAAATACAACCTATGGCATGTATTTTCTGTTTGCAATCATCAACTAAAAACGAAAATTTTTATGGATTTTTTCAATGAAATTCATCGTTATCTCTTCTTTAGAAAAGTTGTCATAGAATGTTAAAATTAATTTAATCTAAGAAGACCGTGAATGTGTTTATGAATTGAACAAAAATGAATGTTAAATAATCCATTTTGTCTTTTGGACCTAAGCAATGTTAAGGATATAGAATACAAATTCTAAACAATGTATGCATTTAATTATAAGCGAGATCATGTTTATAAAGTGTGATATCTGAATGGTCTCGTTATTACTTTCAGAATATTATTCAATGTACAAAAGACTCATGTTTTCCTAATGATTCTTTAATGTGCGATAGATTGATCATTTCATCCAATGTGCACCCACTGCATGAGATTTCAATGACTTGCAAATCTATCTCATCTACGCGAAGCCAATATCTCGTCCTTTATACGAAAACTGAAAAATTTAGTAAATCTTTCGTCCCGTTTCTTGCCTGCTATTTTGTTGATGAATGGAATGTTATTTTTTATCTAAGGAGGCCACTGACAGTGTGAATTGAATCCTCACCCTCACATTGTAAGCTTACCGTTCATGGAAACGTACTTTTGTGTGATTGGATTGACAAAATTGCTAAACTTTCGTTTACACGATGAGCCCTTTTTTCTTAGTATTCTTCGTGCTAACTCTCCAGGAAGTTATATTTATAGCCTGCCACTGAATTATTTAAAATGTCAGACGTGTAGAATTGTCGGATATGAAAACAACTTCTGTAATTTTATTGATGTGTATCACGACAAATTCACCCCAAGTTAAATGAGATCGGCTACAACGTTTTCACACAAAATACGTATTTTTATCTCCATATAATTATGAAGAACTTTGTTAAAAACATTTGCCTTTAACAATTTATTCTTCTTTTAATGATACCATTAAGAATGCAATTGCCTCATCGTTATAACAATTCTAATGTGTATACTACTAATTATGTTGAACTCAATGTGATTAAATTATACATAAAGCTTTATGCGTTCCGGTTTTTCTTTTATATAGTTTCATTTTTTATAGTTCACGTTGGTCGAAGGGAAAAATCGCACTTAAAATTTGATTTCCCAATTGGTCTTTCTTTTGTATATCAGACATTTTTAATTATTTATTACTTTTTCTTTGCAGTGTGGAAATGACCATACAAATCGGACGTAGAATCATTGAAAAAATATATTTCGTTTTCTTCGAGAATGGTTTATTGTCCCATGCGTCGATTTTACCACACAAGTGAGTCATAATTTGGGTCGCAAAGGTGTCGCTCAATGATTCATGAACTTGTCAAATGATGTGAAATGTGTCGACGAACAATGGGGATGCGAATAACATACATCCGAAACTGGATTACTTTTTCCAGTATATACGTTCTCCTACAAAAAAATCGATTAATAAGATATGTATATTGTAATGGCTTGTTTTGATTGGAACGTTGGGCAGCAATATGGACGAACATATATATTAAAATACTACCAGGATTTCGTCTCGGTTTATTATGAATGATCTTGCCCCTCCAAAATTAAATTTGGAGATGAAAATATATAACACAAGAACTTGATGGTGCAGTTTTACATCAGTCAGATCAAGGTTCTCTTATGTATCTGATGCTTTCCGTAGAAAATCAAGGTTTTATCGATCTTTGCGAGTTTCCCTGTAACAGTTTCTTAGCATAGGGAGAATGATTAACGGTTTCTAGCGATAATGATGCAGTGAACGTAAGCACAAGTTCAAATTTTATATTCTCTTCAATGCTCACGAATCCCACCTTAAATTCTCATCCAGGTGAAGGAAAACTGCTAGAAAATTTGGTTGTGGTGTGTAAGTGCAAGGAATGTTAGCACTGCTAAAACTAGTCATTTCCATGTATTTGACCGGTTGGTTGTGCCAATCTGATTAACAGTGTATTCGAGTATATATTTGTTCATTAATTTTCACTTTTTATGGCCACTGTCCAAACAGCTATTTAAAATTTTGACATCTTGTCGAATTTGATATATCCAGTAAGTGAGCAACGTCAGCTGGACAGTGCTGTCAGCCAACGCCATATTAATCAGACGTATTGAAACATTGCGTTTCGAGGCAATCTAAATAATTTATGTATGCTCCGTATGCATAACTTTATAATTTAGCATCGTGCGTTTCAATTACACTTATAAGTTCAAAGTCGATTAACAAGTTATGAATGTTTACAATTTCTTGAAAATCTGTCGACATAAAGATCGGATTTTCCACAACATGATTTATTACCAATATATGAATCCAGGAGGCCCTGTCTAAAACCGATTGAAAAAACGGATTGCCATGACACCAGGATCTTTGACACAATGACGGCACATCGATGCACATTGCCACAGGTCTACACCTTAGGAAACCCGATACGAATAGAGGTGAACTAGCTATAGTTTGTTTGAGTAACAAGCTTAAGTTTATCTACTTACTTTAACTGCTGAACAAATTGCGGAATGGAAAGTTCGCTGCTCCCACCAAGGATGCTCTAGCGGTGTATCATTTATGATTGCTCGCGGGAATAGATTAGGAGTAGAACTAAAAACATTCGAGCAGAGAAACAGTAAAATACACGGTTGTCACGTATTTGTTAATTTCGTGCTTAAAATAATACATATGCGACTTGTTTGATTGTTCCAATGATATGAAAATGACAGAAATGCTTAATAGACTTTTAGATCGATTGAGAATATGATCCATTCGGAGACCGATTGTTCTACTAAAAACAGGATACAGATAAAAATGTCTAAATTTTCAATTTCAAGCTCACTACTCTCTCGCTCCACAGTTAAGTGAACATATTGTTCTTCATTGGTAAGTATACGACCAAAGGACAGACTTTTAGATTGTATACACAGCTGATAATATCCATCATGCCGTGCGGTCGCAATATTTTGAGCTCCTGATAATCACGATATACTGTTCTTATAATTTCACGTACGTGTACATATTGTACCTTGTTGGAGTACCCTCAAATTCAGCTTTCTGGATATACCACTCTCGTAGCGGTATTCGATAATACGAGCGAATTCAGATTTCCCGTGATGTTCCCATATTAGATCTACGCGTGCAACGCCGTTAATACTCTTCATTGGAAAGATCTTATTCTTAGCCATCGACTGCTTATATATCCAACATCAACTACCAAAGCGTATCTCCAGATTCAATTCTGATTTTGATTTATTCGTGAACAAAGCTCACGATATTCATCAACGATCGCTCGACAGAACCACTGCATGTGTACACACCACTGAACAGTATTGCTCACAACCCTGACCGGATGACCCCGAAAAGAATACAAAGCCCACTGGGCTACATGTCTACGGTTTGCCAAACGTCGGTAAGTCCTAAGGCGAGGTCTGTCACGTGTTACGCTTGTTTGTGGAAAGTGCATGCAGAATGCGACAAATCGCTGACCTCGGATGTGGTAGCGGTTATAAAAAGAGATAAGTTTTCCGGAGTTTGTTACGTTTGCCAGCTATTCAAATACAAACCATCACCGTCCTTCTCAGAGGCGAAAACGCCTGAGAATGAAATTGAGAAGCGTCTAAATGAACTGGAATCCAGTGTACACTTACTGAATTAACTGATAAAACGCCATAAAGGCACCATTGTTGCCTGACATAGGGGTTACTTCCAATGAGCCGATAGAAAATCCATCATACACGAACAGGCCAACATTTAATTGGATAACCGCGCAGATGTTTATTAAAACGGGATCAGTGACACCTCGACTTACCGGAAACGAGAAAGTACTCAGTAAAACCAATTTTAAAAAGGTCGACTCAAATTATAAACCAAAATCCGAAGGTGTAAACCTTATTGTTATATGTACCAACGTGAGCGAGTCACGGGAAACGCTGTTCGAAGCTAAACAAATACATGACTTAGTTTAGTGGTATAAACTCTGTAGTCAGATAAGACTGGCCGCAGTTACTCCCCCATCAATAGTTCGCCTGAACCGCCATCTGAATTCTCCTCACAAAGATGATCCGAGGCTTTTGCGAATAACGCGGCAATCTGCGGAGGATGTAGAAAACGTAAACTTAAATACTTACCTTCTTATAGGTGTTCCAGAGTCTAAATGTCATATCCATGCAGATTTGCCATCGTGGGAGCGAAATTCGCCGAAGAAACCTCGAGAAGTAAGTAATCCTAGGTGTATTGTATTTCTTGGCGTTCCGGAGCATGCTGCTGATGTACCTTCTAAAGAAACGCCTGTGCACGATCACAAACAGTGAAAATACCTCGCCGAAACAATGAGTATTAAAAAAACAATACATGTTGATGTTTTAGGATACCGCGGTCTACCATCTATAAATGCGAGGACATAGTCCTTTAAAGTTAAACGTCGTGACAACCGAAATGACCGACAGTATCAAAAGTGAATGTAAAGCTAATAGAAGAAACCTACTCCAAAACGTCAATTTGAGCTTGCCCAGGATAATAGCCGGAAACAAGCAAACGGATAGCACCGACCCACAAACGCCCAGCGATGCGGTTTAAACTGAATATCATGTGAAATCTCTAAAATACTTGAGCATCTCGACTCTAACTTATACTTCTTGGAAACATTCCCGTATGTTAAGCAACAAAGTGACTTCACTTATTCGAGAGGATAACGAAGCGCAACAATCGATGCTGCTGTCAAATATGGAACGCAACCCTAAGTTACTATAGATAATCATAAACGCGAAAGCAAAAGTCAAAGCAGGTATTTTTGCAGCCCAAATGTTAAAAATCTCACTGAGACCGGATTTATTACACTGAAGTGTTCGTGCCAAGGGTATTAGTGGAACGTTGTGAGTATTTAGTCGACTCAGGAATAGAAACATTGGGCGAAATTTTGATAAATCCAGAGATTGTCGAAAGTCAATTGCTCAAATTTAATGTGAGGAAATCACCAGGTGCGGATGGCATCACACCGGATGTGCACAGGTTCTGTCATCGTCAGCTTTGTGAACCGCTTTCCAGCGTGTTTAACTATTCGATTCTTAAGGGAGTGGTAACGAAAGATTAGAATTCCGGCGAGATTACACCTCTTTTCAAGGGAGGCTGCTGATCTGACGTTGCAAATTATAGTCCCGTCACATTATTAACTGTTATTGGTAAAGTAAGTGACGTATAGACTCGGAAAGAATGGCTGCACAATTTGAATTGTGTAATTTGTTTTCGATCTCATCTCATCTCTCTTCATAGCGTTAGAAGACTGGCCATGGAGTTGGATAAAAGTTCTTGCATTCACGTCTGTTAGTTAAACATTGCTAAAACATTTGGCAGAGTCAATATCGTTTGCTTCTTAAAAAATTGATACGTTTAGGAATATGTGAACCACTCCTCTCGTGGTTGTGTGACAACAAGTCAGATATCCACGCCCAAGTTAAAATACACGGAGTGCTATCCCAAATGTTGAAAACCAACAGAGGACTCTCACAAGGATTCGTGCTAGGGCCCACTCCTCTTTCTATTATACTCAAACGATTTACCCTCCCCTCTCATATCATCCAAAATGGTCCTGTTCGCGGATGATATGAAAATTTGAACGCCAATCAGATCAGCAGATGATTGTGAGAAACAGCGAATGGATTTGGATAACGCGTCAAAATGGGCGGCCATTGATAATATGACATTCAACATACGAAACAGTAAGATGGTCCACCTTGGTAAGAATGTTCTTTGGACATAGGATTAGGAACTAAAAATTCTACATGGAATTTCTTTGGAAAATACCTTGGAGCATGGATTAATGGAAACCTAAAGAACGCGGTTCCCTGCCAGAATATATATCGAGGAGCCAACTGATTGTGAGTAATCCTTCGAAGAATATTTGGAATATTTTCGCCGGTAACGTTACCAAGGAGAATGAACTTCAACCTTCACCCTACGATAAATAAAAGCGAATGTGAGCATTTTTCTAGTTGAATGGAATTCACCGGTAGGTCATGAATGAATCTATTTTTTATCATTTTAAAAAATGTTATATTATGTAGCTCAATTTATTCAAATGGAAATTCTGCCATATTTCATGCTTAAAACCATTTCCTAAATTGTAATTAGAAACATTAAGCACACGTATGCACGGCAAAATAACGCTCCACGATGTTCAGGAAACAATAACTCGATATATTTTCTTTGATTTCCGCTACCAAGTAAAATACAAAAATTGCACTGTACGAATAAGCACGTGTTTTATTATCAGCCTTTCAATTCAGCAGATGCAACTGCTTTAAAGATTCGAAAATGATTTAAAAAACATATTTCTTACGAGAAATTTTCGCTTTTCTAGCAGTAAAAATGGATTCTTCTGGATTCATTCAAGGAATTAATGTTAAACATCGAGTACAAAACACTGTTGAACCAAAGACATAATGATAAGCTTCTAAGAGATTTAAAAAGTTGGTGTATATAAAAGATTTTGAACGGTTAACTAAATTTTGAAAATCCCGCCATTAATTTACCTGCTGAAAAGTGAGCAAAACAAACATAGAGAACTCATATTGGAATAGAATATTTCATTTTTGTATGTTAAAATATACAAAAATCGAACAATATTAATTCGTGACATTTTATGGAAAATGATTGACAAGACTGCTTGAGTGCATTGAATTGGCTTCAATTGTTTGGAAATAAACAGGAAATTGTCTCTGGCATTCAGTCCCAATTTCTTCTATTGTGCTTCACTTCGTAGTCACGGTGAATAGGCCATCAAATATAAGTTGACCGGAAATGAATTGATTAGGATCACAAGCGCCAAAAACGAAAGCTCTTATCTAGCATCGATCGATTGTATATTTTTAAAATTTTGACCTACTTAATGTAATATTCCCAATCGAATTACTTTGAACTCAGAACTCAGAACTCAGAACATTGTATGGAAGAAAAAGCATTAAGCTCAACAATAACCATAGGATGACAAGGTATATGGAACATATAAAAAATATATAAAAAAATATATAATATCTCAAAAATCAATAGGGACACTCGCATACCGCATGGTTCGTCATAAACTCATCGAGTTTGGAAGCGAAAACCTCAACAGATTCTGATCGTGTGATTTCTTCAGGCAAATAGTTCCAAGTGAAACAAATTCTTACCGAGAAAAAATTACGACGTATATCCAATCGAGAATGCGGAATGCTTAAAGCCTTTGAATGTGTTCGTGTTCGAGTAAGGTCATTGGGCTTTAGCAAGTGTTTAAGGGGATGGTTTACAGAATGCAGGATTTTGAAGGTCAACATCAGGTCACTACGTATCTGCCGTTGGGTAAAATCGTGTAGGTTCAGTTTTAACATTCGCTCTGTGAAAGGCAAATTTCTGTACCGGAAGACCAACTTTGTAGCACGATGATAAATCCTGTCGAGTAGTTCGATATCCTTCCTCAGCCATGGTGCCCAGGCTTGGATGGATATTCCATAACAGGACGTATATACGTGTTAATTACCTGGGGTAGGGTTTCGGGCGTAAAAATCCGGAATATTCTTTTGAGAAGACTCAAGATACGGCAAGCTTCATTGTACACCATCCGGCAATGCTGTCCAGGCTTAAGGTTAAACGAAACCCAGATACCAAGATCTTTTTCTGCGGTGGTCCAGACGAGATCATGCGTGCCAAGCTGATACGTGTGGTGCAGAGATTTTCCAAGCTGCAGCATTTTACATTTCGCAGGGTTAAATTGTAACTCATTTAGCTGGGACCAACGAAATAAGATGCTTAGATCCCGTTGTAATGCCATACAGTCATTAACAGACATGACACGTTTCCAAATTTTAATATCATGGGCAAATAGTATTATGTTGCATCCAATATTTGAAATCAACAATGTAACGATAGCTTTTTCTATTTCAAATATTTGCAATAAGATTATTCATTAGCGGTGTTATATAAACTTCGCGTAATCAAGTAGTAATCATATATTTGCTTGCTGAGATTTATTACTGTTAATTTTCAATGATCTTCTATACTCCTGTACTCGTTATGATAAATTTCATTTCATCAATGGACTTGAGTGCAGTGGCTCATGCATTATTGTCATAAAATGTTGAAATCATTTTTAGACAGTATGTCAACGATCGAGTCATTCAGATCCCTTGTCATCCGTTTGTGGTTGCTGAAAACTTTGTTAATATTTGAAGCAAATATTAAAAACATGCGTGGTATTATTGCCTATTTAACTATGAATGTTGGGGCACTTGAATTTGAAATGAATATTTCTGTAAAATATTAATCGGGAACTTTCTGTAAAGCGTGTCAAAACTCGTGCATTATTACAAATGCATCAGAATCTACGTAGACAATTAAAGATGCATTGAGTTTATGGTTGAATTCTGTGGAAGCAAAAGATAACAAAATGGGTCTCATACACAACATTCATACATTGTTATAAACTCATGAAAAAGCGAGATAGATAATTCTGTGGAAGCAATCGATGATAAAAGCGGTCTCATAACAAACATTCGCTTTTGAAGCAGCCAAGTGTACACAACTGTTCAACTGTGGTTATTTTCTGCGCATTTTGAAAATCATACCCAGATATACGTCAGTTAATTTTCCTTTGAAATTGAAGTGTAGAGAAGTAGACACATGTTGGTGTCATTAAGTGTGCTCTCGAACCACTTCAACAGCACCGAGGCGCAAATTCTCTTCCTTTTTGGGACGGTTTTATCCGAAGAGAAAGTGATCAATGATTAATTGACGATTTGGTAAATTCTCTCGTTTTCAATCCACTATAGACCCCGAGGAATCATATCAAAAATAAGTGCTCCCGAATATTGAAGACCTCTAAAAATGCTTTCGTTTTGAATACCACGATAAAAATAATGGAAAATCAATAACAGTCCGATAGAATCAAGAATAAGTAAAGCTTTGGTAAGTTTAAAATCTAGAGGAAAAGTAACTTTTTATGCAATTAGAAGCAAGTAGTTGTTCACGTTTATGTATTGTATGTTATGGAAGTGCATGTAAATAAAGATTTCGTGTATGCAACTTAATTGCAAATAGTAAAATCAAGATCGTGTGCTGTGTTTAATCACCTCAATCACGAATAATATTTTAAATATCAGGCAAATGAAAGAAGCGATGATACGGTCAAACTTCATATAACTATGGTCAAAGTATTTAGGCAAAATGCCAACACAATTATTATGCCATAAAATTTATGTAAATATAATTTGAAGCACATACTCAAAAATTCATTTGTTTTAATTTACCCGAATTCACACTCTCTAATTGTATCATTATTTCTCAAAGTACAATTGTTTCGCTGCGTCATCTCATTACCGAATCGGTTGTAGTCAAGGGTTCATTACCGGTCATTGCGTGTGTTTTCACCAAAAATTGACATGAAGATTGGAGGAAAAACAGCTGCCGTTATTTAGCAACGCATTGCAATGAGTCAATCGGAAGTGTACATGATGCTGGCACAAAAGTCGCAATGTACGCTTAATTGCAAACGGTTTGGAAATTTCCTCAATATGCCAGCCGTATCTAAGCTACAATTGTGAAATTTGGTATCTAAGTTAAGCGAAAATGGTTCTATGTAGACTATGTTGCATAGTTTGTGTGCAAATATAACTTGAACAAAGATAAACCACAATAAAATATATTAGGCTTTAAGTTCGGGACATCCAATCCCACAGTGTGCGCATTGACCAACAGCCATAAAAGTGAATGTTAAATGCAACTTCGTGGTGAAGCATAAGTATAAGATTATTTCTTTGATTCGGTTCATCACATTCAGCGTTTTTCTATGAATTCAAAATGATCTCGAAGTCTGATTCCAAGATATTCTGTGAGCGAGGAGGTCTTTCTAAAGCTATTCGAAACCACTGCTGGAAAGAGAATTGTATGCTCGAAATTTTTGGTTTGGGAAATTTACTAATCATTAGCAGTGGATGCGAAACTTGTACATTCTAAGCGTAAAAACACTCGTTATTTAAATGATACAAGTTAGAAATAAATAAAATAATAGTAAAGTGCACATAGGTATTTAAGAATTGCTCCCTCATGTTCTCCCAAATGCAAGCTATCCGAAACATCTTTCTGAATCTCCTGCTGTTCAAATATAAATTATGTCTTTACAGAAATTCCCTAAAATACGAATACTAATGAGAAAGTGGACACAATGTGTTTAATCATTTTAGTATCATTGTTCTTCCCCTATTTTCAATAATTCCTATTCATTATTTGTAACGTCACAAATACAGTTTTGTATCACGATTAGTGAAGCTTAGATGAATACAAGCTTAGCTATTAACTGACATCATTCCGATAAACGTTTTTTACTCTAAGGTCATCCTCAAGAGTATAGCGATGTGAATTTGGCCTACATTGAAGCTTGTTCTGGCCCGTTCAACATGTCTGGTCAATCAAGTTACGAAACACATATGTACAATCAGTCTTAGGAAATAGAGCACATGTGTCGACACAAGATATTTGGAAGAGCAATGCGCTGCATGGCGTTTACCAAAAAGTGGATTGCGTAACTTAACCTATGAGCTGCGTCTGTATAGATTAACCTGTACACCTTAGTAAATAAGCAAATTTTGGTGACATAATTCTCGCTTTGAATTGTTTCCACTCAGCCGTACACTTAATCTTGAACTACCAAACACAGTGGTGCTCGCATACCCCTCACTTATATATGTATCTATGTATGTATGATTATTTTTTGCTAAAACGTTTTCTCCCAATTATTTAGGCGGAATCAGGTTAACAATATAGCACAGTTTCAGATCCGCCTGGTTCAAAGCTAGTAACTTTAAAGTGATTTAATTTAATACTCATCTTTAATGTTTGATTATACCGCTATTATGCTTCGGCTATAAAATTTGTTTCATTTTATCATGTATAAATTGCATTTCACTATAAATAGCGAGGCAATATTTTCCATTCTCATTACTTAATCTGCAATGTCAACTTATAAATATAAGGATTACTTTCCAAAAGCGAATAATTTATGCTCCATAAAATAATAGATATAATTTCAATCAACTTCGGCAGGTGGTTTGAGGATTAACCCAAAGCGTTATAAGTGCTGTTTATTTACGCATAGTTATTACCCAGCAATGTGAATAAGTGTGCACAATCGACGATAATTAAAGTTTCCCCAAAGATTAATCGATTTTGCTGAGCTTCCTCGTGAATCATCGATATATGAAAAAAAATTTCGGATTCGTTTATCTTTCGAGTAAGAAAGCATTACGTTTCAAAATAGCGTTTATTCTGGCATTTCTCAGTAGAAAATTTAATCTGCTCCTTGTGAAATGTTGGGATTCTTGATAAAAGCTAATTGCTATAAAAGCTATCTGATTCCCTTGGAGCGAGACCAAAAATCACTGATATGTAACGCACTTCGTCGAATTCTAAACTTTATTATTTTTAATGAGTACAAAATATCCTATAAGTCTTTGTCAATTTAGAGTAAAAAATAGTCTGTCTGATTTGTAAAAGATCTCTTATTATGATGGCCATATAATGAGAAATAATTTTCCAGGCGTGACGTGAAGATGACCGAGGGAGTGGTGTTTCATCCCATGAGATACGCCCTTCTTCCCTAAACAGCCAGTACCATCTTCTTTGTCCAAAATTTGGTCGAAAATTAGTGAGTCTAATGTAGTGACACAGCATTGTCATGACGACGTATAGAAAAACCTTTGAGAAAACGTGTCGCATGCTTTTAAACGTCATCAACTTCTAGAGAAACTAACTTTTAATAATAATTAAAGTTTCTTAAAGACGTGACATTATCTCAGTTACATTCAGAGTGGATATCTTATTAGTAGTGCAATTATCAAATTTTTATTGGTAACCCGATGTATAGCATAGCAATTTCGCCCAAGTAAGGAAGACTATACTTATTAATTTATGCTGTAAAGTAGCGAAAAATGTGCAACAAATTATATTTTCACTGTTTTATTAATAATGCTTAAGTTATTTGTATGTTCAAGCTTCAGAAGGTCGTTCACGAATGCTCGTCTGAGAAATTATTCTGGAGGATTGTGTTTAATAAGACATTCAATGTGTCACCTAGTAGCAATAATATTACTTTACATGATTAGTAATTATTTGGCAATCTTGAGTCAAAGCACTTACAATTTTCCAATTAATTAAATACTCCATTTATGGACAATGATTAAATTTTAATAAAATGTAAGTATATACAAAATACTACTCCAGATTCTTTGAATTTGAAAGTACTATGTAAGGTCTACATAAAAATATACCAGCTCATTTTATGCGAGATAATAAATTTTGTTGTTTAATACTCAGAATACTCAGCGTTGACACATTTTGCATGTAATATTTTCAGTGAACTAACCATATATATATATATATATATATATATATATATATATAATTATTCTACAAAATACGTTGGTTAAATGTAATTAATGATCATAAGAGTTTTATGGAATTGAACAAGATAATACATTATTTATTTTATTGTTTTAAAAATTATTGTCCCTTAATCTAATTTCTCATTAGAAATGAATTCTCGCAGTACAGTATTAATTCCTAGACTTGTAGAAAATATATTTTCAATGCGATAAACATATATACGTTATCCTTAAATTGTCTGAGTCAGCCTCTGAGTCTATCGTCACGAACTTTGCTCCCGTTGCTCAAAAATTGTAACATCACGTGCGGCATGCGTGAGTCACAATTCCCCGCTGGGGTAGCGGTTTTCATCCTACGCGAAGCCACCGGACTGTCATAGGCCGTCAGGCGCACGTAAAAACGACAGATGCTTCGATGATGCTAAGTCGTGATGTGGGGATTTGTGGAAAAGTTGAAATTAATTGTCACGATAGCGTCGTACGAGTTCACTAGTAACACGGACACACCTGTGGTCTAGACGAAGCCTATAATTGTGACTGTCATACTATACAGCGCCAGATATTTAAATACTGACAGGACAAATGTATCGACAGATTTCGGTCCCTATGGATAAGGCTTTGATGTAATTCAAGCATGTGATTACTAGATTAATTTATTTAAAATAAATCGAAAGATTTTATCGAAAATAATTGATTGTTTTTATAAGTTAAAATTAATGTAACACCTAATGTAAGATTACTTTAAGATCTACGTGAAATATAATGCGTAAAATTTAATCTTTCTCATATATCGAAGGATCAGACTTTGCCAATCGTTTTTATCTGAATTTTTACAGGAAATGTTCATTTCAGATTTAATTGATTAAAACTCCTTCCGTTAAGCATATATTGGTTCAAAGAAACTTGATTCGCCTATTTGTAGGCTTACTTCACTGGAACACAGTTCGTTAAACATTTTTAGAAGATTTTGTACTGCGGGTGCTACGAAAGTTATCACCCAATTTCATTCCGAGTGCGCTTAACTTCGCTGAGGTTCCTTGCAACGAACCGTCTCCTTGCCACATTATTCATATTTATTTATAATCAGAGATATACTCATAATTTATATAAACATATAATAACGATTGGTACCAAGATTGTCACGGCTGGAGCGGTTTGGGGGATAAATTCACAATTCCAAAAATGCTCTAATGGTGGGCGTCTCATAGAGCTTCTGACAACAAAGTCCGACTCCTGGCCATCACGCGTGGTCCTATGTGACTTGGCGTGACTGTATATTTCCGGACCAGCGAAAACAAAATCTAACCAGTACAGATCAGCTCAAAACTTGGAGACTGTAGCCTTCGGTCCTCGCTCACAGGATCTCATGACGACGTCTCGAATATCAGAGGCGTAAGAAAATCAGCTGTGATTAACAATAAGCTAAAAATGATGAAGGTAGACGTAAAAGCCCTGCAAGAGACGCGATTACCAGAAACTGATATGCTATGAGTAAAAGATTACAAAGGAAGGGGTTCTGATGAGTATCGATTGCATGTAGTTGGGTTTGTCGTGCGAAACAGCCTTCTAAAAGCGGGAGCGAACGGATTTTGACTCTAAATCTGAAGTGCATTACTTGTGCCATTAGGTTGGTCAACGTTTATACACCAACGCCTGTTAAATAAGACGCATTATTTTCATAACCTCACAACGGTCGTCAAAAACATACCACTAAAACGGTGTAGTGGTTTTGTGTGTTTTAAATGCCAGAGTTGGTGCAGATTACGAGTCTTGACAAAACTGTCTCCAAAGGTTCGTAGTAGGTAAAACCAATGACAATGTACTGTGCCAGATAGAACTGTGCACACAGATTAGTCTTTGTGTCATTCACACTCCTTCAAGCAAAACCACAACAAAAAGTCTTTTGGAAACATTCTCTGTCGAAGCATTCGTGTCACCTTCATCTTATTCTCATTAGATGCACTAATATAAAAGCGTACTCCTTACAAAATCTTAATTAATCAAAGATTGCGACGCTGACCGTTCACTGGTTTATGCAAAATGGAAGTTTCCTCAAAATCGATTTCAACGCGCCAAATTTTCTGTGAAGCCAAGGATCAACATCAATCATTTGCATGAACCTAATATAGCTGTGTGATTTGTAAAATCCTTCACAGTTAATTTTAACGAAACAACTCTACTCAAATCGGCTTCAGAAAACTGGAAATCGCTATAAAGCTGCATATGAGGAGTCGCACTTTCCATTTACCTTTCGAAGAAATCTTGAACGAGCTAATGGTTCGAAGCAAAAGCCTCTGAGATGACTGCTGTTTGGAACGGGAAACTGGTCGGCATTAGTGGAGTTCATAGGTATGCCTACAAGATGAAAACTTACGACTTCTAAGAGTTGCTAGAAATAACGTCCAACAGACTGCAAGAGGATCTGCAAATGACTTTTGTACTGAAATTAGCCTCAGTATCCAAAAGCTGCGGATACTGGAAATTTTCACGATTTGTAATATGGGATCAAGAGAGTCATTTGCCCAAACAAGCTTAAAACGGCTCCATTAGGTCTGTATCTAATCACCCGATTGCCGACAAAAATAAGGCGATGGAAAGATGGGTAGATCACTTCTCCTCTCTCTACTCTATGGACAGAACTGTTTCCGTACTTGAAAATGATTAGCGGTGGCCAACCATTGAACATTTAGATACCCCCCTACTCCTAATGAGCTCAATTGGGTAATCGACCGCTTAGCGAATGGGAAGGCTACTTTTGACGACGGAATTTCGACTGAGCTCATATAATGCCCTAGGACAGCATTATTACAGATTCTTCAGTGCTGTCAGAAGTTGTGTGCCCCCAAAAGATATGGGAGACAAGATCATTACGCTATTTAAGAATAAAGGTTATAGAGGCGACTGCAACAATTAAAGAGGAAATTCTTTTCTGAATGTTGTAAGCAAATTGATTAGTAGTCCTACAGATCTGGCTACAATTTTTAGGTGACAGAGTTTACTCCTAATCTTAATGTGGCCTCTGCGGGAGAAGATCAACCATTGCCATGATCTTATCCCTGAGACAACTTCGAGAAAAGTGTCGGGAAGAACTTGCTATTGACCTCTCACTTTGAAGACATTGTGTAAAACGTCGTCTGCAAGCTAGGTAGGAGCAGATACATCTCCTTTGCTGCTGAACGCAGATCACGCCGCCGGCGTGCAACTGACGCCGAACGACCGAGTACTGCCTATCGTTGCAAGCGCTGCTTGAGAGATTGTTCCTCCCGAATCAGACTGTTCAATCATTCCAAAAGCTGTGGAACATGAAAAAAATCATGCGATTGTGATGTACATTCATGGTCGATATTGACCGAAGGAGGCCAACAACAACAAGAATGACGATTGCCCGATGGTTTATATAGGATAATATGGAGACATTCTCTGTGATCCTCTAATAAATTAGAAATTGCACATGAGATCACAAATAAAGTGAACATATATTTATCTGAGACCATATTCCGGAAACATTGACAGCATTGTGTCAAATCAAAATGGTGAAAACATTCGTATCCTGGCACACGGTTTAAACATTTTATACAGGGCGACTTACGAACTCACAATGCATAAATTAAATTAATCCTAGTAAGTAATTCTACCATACATTTCAATTGGACTCTGGTAAAAGCGGGGCATTTGATGTAATGCTGTATTATACGTAAACCTTATTGATAAGAAGCGCAAAATCTCGACCTTTTACCATTGTTACATAAATGATTCAGTTGAATTTAATGTTTGTACATCAAAACCTTTGCACATTCTTTGAGACGTTAGAGATTGAGCTGCTAATTCTTGTTTCATGGTACGCAAGAAGAGAAGCTATCAAACTCCGCCCCTGTTATAATGACAAGCTTCGTAATCTGGAACGATTGAGAGCATAAAACAATTTATATTATTATTTGCAGATTCGTGAACTGCTGCTTGTCGATGATGCAGCAATCACTAACTACTGGAGGAGCCTATGTCATCAGTGAACATCGAGAGCGCGAACAAGTTTTCATTTCTCAATCACCTCGCATGAACATCTTTCGAAAAATGTCAGCTTGAACAGGTATATCATGTTACCTATATCATTGAAAAAATTTAGATAACATTTTGCTGAACATTGTGATTGAGAGAGTAAATGTCCCGTCTCTTGATCATCCGCGTGACTGTGAATTCACAATGGTGGTGCGTGCTATGTATCTCATTGTATGGCTGAAAAATCTGAGTCATCAACGCAAGACCAGACTGGATGCTAAATAATTACAATTCACGCACCGTCTGCGTCATATTCGGCATATCGGTGACCGATATGTAACAAATCCAGAATTGGTTTACAGAACATGTTCACTCTAAAGTGAAAATGTCGCCTAAGGTGGCTGGTCAATATCCGTTGGATAAAAGCGGTCGGTTTTCAAATGGTGTACTTTGAGTGGTTAAAATCACAAAGTTGACTTTTTGGGAGGGTTACATTGACAAAGACGTACAAGGCAGAGATACGAAATATCCGCAAATAAAGCTCACGAATTAGGAAGAATATGTGCTCATCTGTCAAGCATAGGGCGGAGACCTGTTTTCATGCTTCAGGCAAGTGGGCGTTACTTTTGATATTTGAACGCTGAGTCCCTAATAAGTGAGTTCTGTTCATCGATGTGAACGTTGTTGGAGAGTTTGGAATTCCTTAATTGAGCTCTAGAGTCTCAGAAATCGCGTGAAGCATGGGATCATCGTATCAGTTCATGATCTACGCTCAGTGATGGAGTCCTAGGTAGGTAGGATGATAACCGAAGTCAATCAATATTCATCATGATTTTGTCGGTATTCCGTTTAACACTAATGTACAATGTTTGTAAAAATAGAATTTAAATTCGGATATTTTGTTACCATTAATCATTTTTATTGCTTTTCCATTATGACGCTAACATAATTCATTTTTAAGTGATTTAGTGGAACATTAAAGCAGATCTTGAATTCCTACTATTTTCACACGAAATCCTTAGTTTATGCGCCTCCACGAAGCGCTAAAGTGCGTTACCAAGGCAACTACGTATATTCACAACCTCATTCCAATTCTCTCGGGCGTTGCACGGGTGGCAAATTTTCGCTACTTGTAAACTTACGATTTGCTACAAAAAATATTCCACCCTTTTGTTTGCCATGGTAACATGTCTCTATACCTGCATTTCTATTTAGGTGTACCCACTGCACCTCACTGGATGTTTCGTGCGAGAACTATTCAGATGCTCACTGACATTTCGTGATTCACATTGATCAATCTTGACGGAATACTACAGTGTATCAGGAGTGTCTACCCATTTCACACCACCCACAGACCGTCTTTTTTGCGGTGAATTTATACGTTTTCATATCTGAATGTTCATCTGATAATGTTGATTGTGTACAGGGTAGGGTATTCTGATTTTGGGTGGGAGATTCTCAGAGTGGCACAAAATAATTTACTTTCCATCGGCTACGAATTAATATGGTAGCAACTGGAAAGCGACTGAGAGAAATCAGTGTTGTGTGTGTGGTCCAGCGATAGATACAATTTAGTTGTTGATATACTTGATTGTCTGGAACAAGGCGTTTGGCTTGAATATTTATAATTCCAAAATTTGATGTTGAATTACTCATTTTGTTGTAAACAAACGACTTCAAGTCCTGTAACTTTGTTCTGAAATGTAAGTATGAAAGAAAATATTTGCGAACGTGGTGAATTAATATACTTTGAGTTAGCGATTGGTGTATTCGCATACCATCGAAATGCGAATGATTACAATGCCCTGAAAAATATATAAATGCTATTGAAAGTGTGTCAAGATATTTTGGTTATCAAAGATGACTGCAAAAATTGTACAATCTGGTTCAATATATGAGTTATTAAGATAGTTATCTGGGTAAACATGTGAACGACAAGCATATTATGCAAATTAAAACGACGAAATTACCGATGCATTTATATTTTAAATTCAAGGTTAGTGTAAATTTTGAATGTTTGCTATTTAGGAATATAAACCAAAATCACATTAAAATCCATCAATAATGCTCCACAGTGTTCAGTCATGATTTTTGCTTGTTATATCATTCGTAGTTCCCATATTATTCTGTTTTTTGTAAAGCTATATGATTTTTAGACCATTAACATTGAATTGAATTGAATTGAATTGAATGATAATATGTAAAATATTTAATTCCCCGAACAAGAGCAAAATCCTACCACGTGGACTATCACTAGGGCATATAACCTCGCAAGGCTTAAAGTCTCTATATACAAACCCATGAACATGCTTCGAGTAGAATATCTGACTAAATTGATACTTTTATTTTTAATCAATCAATACAACGTAATTAATGTGAAAATATGGAAAACAATCGATACCTATAATATAGCTTGACCGGACATTAACGGCACGGAAACATGGCAGCCTATTATATACTCCGAGGAAGTTGACTCATCTAGCACTTGATACGTTTAATGACACATTAAACAGAGCAACATAACAATATCAAAGTAGTCGCTGCAAAGCTGCGTTATGTAAATTGTAGAAGTGGAAGCGTAGAAGGCTACAACCTACTAATGCAATCTAATCTCAGTATGCCTACATTAACAAGTTTCCAATGCATGCTTGACTAACAGTGAGTAAGTGAGGGATAATAATTAATAATGGCTAATTTCTTCGCATCTTTAAATGTGATCCTCCTGAGTTTCTATTATGTTGTGAAATTTCATATCGAACAAAAACAGCCTTTAATTCTGCGGAGGCAAAATTCATATCAAAACTCAACTGATTTATGATTCTAGTCAACATTTCAAAAGATATGGCTTCGATTTTCTCAAGTTTCATTTGTATTAACGTTTATTATAAGAATAAACAAGTAGCTTTCTAAAGCCCTGTGAACTACGTGATATTTGCTGTAAAGAAAACAATCCAGCCATTTTACGACTGTTGAAATTACAATTCTAGCCTTTAAATACTGTAAATGTGATTGATATCAGGGACTTGGCAGCAATTATCCGCGATAAGATCTACCCGAATTCCTGCAAATTTATTACCGTGCACAATTTTTTGTTTGTTTTTTTCTCAACAAAGTATGTTTCAATACGAATAAATGGAGGTAACCAATTTTTACAACAATCATTTCCCTTTTATCTCCGACGCGAGCATAATTCAATTAGAGGCTAACACATGTTTGAAATTTTTATTAAGCACATACATCAGGTTGATGTACCATGAGCGGCAATACTAAAGAAATAGATACATTCGAGATCCGCAAGCGTTGCAGATTTTAATTTGAGAATTTAAAACTGATTCTGTCTTCAAATGAGGATTATATATTCTAATTACTGCAACGCATCTGCTGTAAAAAACTACATTTCGAACCAAACGGGATGCATGCATTATTTTTCAAAAAATGAGTATTTGTGTTATTTGTGAGTTTATTATTTTTGACAACCCCACGTTATTTACTGCGCTGTAGTACCTGAGGAGAACTGTTGTTTAACTTAAAATATTAATTAATTTTCGGGTGATATTTATCGGCATCTATTCAGGTATTATTTTAACATAATGTCGAAAATTTTTAAACGTGCTTAGATTTGATTCTATTGATATCGTTCAGCCTCGTTTAATTAAATTGAATCAAACGTTGTTAGTATTACTTAAAAAATTGTGGTGAAATAAATTGAAATATAAGCTCACCTATTTTGTTTAGCGCAGCAGTCATCAATATCTAGAATTGCATGAAAATGAATAGTTAGGGATTTTAAAAATGCTCCGTTCAAATTGATGACAGTATTGTTGCGGCTACTACTTAACAACAGACGACCGGAAATTTAATTGGATAGTAAGAACACTGCAACAATCTTGACTCTGCGAGACTCTAATCAATTGACTAGTACTCGATCTGTAAACATTTTTCGCTCAATATCCTCGGATGCGGAAATTGTTTGTAAGAATGGTTTGAAAGTTTGCACTCTATATTCAATCAGTCGTGTCAAATGCATTCGTTGACATGTGTTTGATCAAAGCGAACAATCAGAAAGTTTATAAAGAATATCATTTCGTTTCATAAAAAGAGTACTTCAATGTATTGTGTTGCTCACATCTCTTGCACTTGCACTCCACAACCGGCTGTTTGCCGTCATCACTTGAAGACAGTAAGCTTAGATTTAGTGAGCCTTGAAACAGTGGTAAAGTTGTACACAAAATTATACTTGCATGCCACCGATCGTACACTAAGCTTACAGTATTCATCCAATGACAGCAAACAGCCAGAAAGCGGTTGTTGAGTATAAGTGCTGTGGAGACGAGCAACACAATACATTGGTTATTTTTAGCGTCTTTAGTGCTTAACCGAGAATCGCAGAGTGATTCTTCGTCTGAACATCGTGGTTTGTCGTACGAATCCTGTTTGACAAACGAGATATTCCTATGCTAAATTGGGTAATGAAATTAAAACGAATGACCTTAAATACAGATAGTTTAATAGGAAATGTTGACAAAATTTCTCGAGCACTTGAGCGAAATTGATAATTTATACGCGTTGGAGCTCACAACCGTGGCTGCCTAAATCTTGCAAGGGTTTTTACCATATCACATTCACGCCGGACTTTTCATCGTAAAATTTGATGACACAAATAATAATTAAACTGTTCTCCGAGGGTCTGCTAAGCTTGAACGGAGTCGAATTATTATCGGAATGAAATTAATAGAATTCGCGTGCACAAGCCATTACATTGTTGCAGTCAAATTTAATCCCTTTCAGTTGCCACGGAGTAGAGCATGAATGGTGTAATTAATTGATGCAAATACGTTACTCCGAAAGCAATTAATTTTAGCTTAGTCTATCACTCATGTCCATGTTGGACTCATTCGGTCGATGTCGACCGTGAATGTACATAACATGCGCATGATGGTTTCATGCACCGAAGTTTTTAGAATGATTAAACAGTCTGATGCGGGAGTGACAATATCTCCCGCAGCGCTCACATAGATAGGCAGTTCACGGTTGATCGGCGTCAGTTGCACGCCGATGGCGTGATCGGCTTTCAGCAGCCAAGAGATTTATCCGCTCTCACCCTGCTGAGGCATGAAGCTTAACGCAGGGCCTACCAAGTGAATGGTCAAGGACAAGTTCTTCCCCACTAGTAGGGTCAATGCCGAGAGATTTCACATCTTTTTTGCACTCGTCTTTTTAACGTAAGTGCGGTCTCCCCAATAGTCGAATTCTTAATCTTAACTCACCATTGAGTAGATCTTTTTTAAAACGACCATTTTTTAATCTGTACGAATAAAAGCTTAATAAACGCTGTCTTTTTATGGTGAACATTTTCTGTAGACCAGCTACAGAAAGCACTTCGGCATTCGCTAATTTGTCCACCCACGATATGTTCAATTTACGGTGGATTTTACGTAAATGGAAAGCACTCAGGCTCCTTTTGTATCTTGCATGGATGGTACTGGTCTCGCCGCCGTGAAGTAAAAAATTTAGTACACACGCGCTGTATACCATCATCTTTGTCTTTACAGTCAATTCGTGGTTGCCCCAGACACGAGAGTTCAAACCGGACAAAATTGCAACTGCCTGCCAATCCGCTTATCAATCTCAGTGTCCAGCGAGAGGTTATCCGCAATGGATGGACTTGAGTTATTTATCCCCAACACGAAGAATCGGCATCACTAGTTAGCATAACAATGGAAATATTAACTGCAACGTAGTACGTCTAAGAAATCCTTCATATTACATGTACAAAAAATGAAACTATTCACCAAGTGTGCACATTATGAACATTTGTCCTCACTATATAAATTTTTCTATCATCACATAGTGAGGTAAACTAGCCTCTGATATGGAGACAGACAAATTTGCATTAATAACATAAGTTACAATCAAATTAGACAAGTGAAAAACGAGAGAAAATTTTCAACACTATTTGAATATGAATCATTAAATGGCAAGCGATATTTCGATAATTCTATCGAACATAATTCATAGAGAATTTAATCAACGTGCACGATATACTGCTTCTGTGTTCATTTAGAAGAAAATGTTGAACAAAATCTATTCACGGTTGATTACGATTCCAACATTGAGAATGAGATCTCTCTCATGCAAAACTATCTATCAAAAATTCCATTTGAGAAGTAATGTTAGTTATTAAAATTATGAATTTTATCTTTTCGGCAAGTCGTTTTTTCCTCACACCTGTCTGAGTGAAATAAATGAATTTTGTCCTTTAGTTTTCGCGAAGGAGCATGTCAAATTTTGATACCTACCCCACTGAACAGAAGCGGAAGATTCAACTAGAAACGAATTCATGGTGTGACAAGGAGTCAGGATTATATGCAAATTAGATGAGGAAACACCTTGCAGTTTTGCAAAAGAACTAACCCAGTGAGGTAAATCATTTTGATACCTACCCCACTGAACAGAAGCGGAAGATTCAACTAGAAACGAATTCATGGTGTGACAAGGAGTCAGGATTATATGCAAATTAGATGAGGAAACACCTTGCAGTTTTGCAAAAGAACTAACCCAGTGAGGTAAATCATTTTGTTTCAGTTTATAATCCTTACAAAAAAGCTGTTGATGGAAATGGACTGGAATTAAACTTCAGCCGAATACATTCAAATCGTTAGAATGAAACATGTCATTCCTGTGTAACCGTTGAGGATATTTGGCATCATAAGCAAACATACTACAAATTGATTAACGGAAGTTTGAATAATACATATATTATATATAATATAGTATTATATATATATATATTATATCGGATTATCGGATGTTTAGTTCACTTCAAAAAAAGCTGCAAAAACTGGATAACTTTCCACGCGTTTGTGATGTACAGCCATGGTCTGAACAGCGTACCACGAAGGAGGAAAACAAAGGCAGAGAGAGAGAGAAGAGAAGAGAAGAGTAGAAGAGAGAGAGAGAGAGAGAGGAGAGAGAGAGAGATCGAGATAGAGATAGATATTATCGATATATAGATATATAGTATGCTGGAAAATTGAAAACAAAAAAATCTCGAAGACTGAACAAACTCAAGGACAAACATTAAAAAGAATTATGGCAATTTAATTTTTATTCATTACAGTCTGCGTGATTATTTGTCATAAATTTGTTTTATTTCGAGCATATCGTGTTATGATATGTTCACAAATATTGGGAATATAAAATATGTAATATATGCAGATTTAGCATCAAAAGTTTGCATCTTTTCCAATTGGTGAATTACATTAACCGTTGCGGTTTCCTGCTATTGGACCCTAGGATAAGCACCGGCTCCATATTCATCAAGGGCCTGATTACCAATCGAACAATATTACCTCGAACATATTCACAATCCCTAATTGGTTGCACCATGAAACAACGTATAGAAATATTCGGGTTTCAATTAACGTATGCGTAACAAAGTGTAGAATGTTCGTTGCTTATGTGTTGTAGTTCGACGTTCATCACATAGACGTCAATGGACTAAAAATGTAAGTCTTTGGCAACATGTGGACCCAGCGCAAATTTGGATAAGGTTTATTCTCCATCTATAAGTCACCGTATGAATTCTCAGATCAAAGTGCTCCCTTCTCTATGATAGCACTGGAATTAAAGGAAGTGCTTGGTAGATAAGTTTGGACAACGATACCGTCGCAGGAGTTGGCAGGACAAGGTTGAATACAACTTCAGTTTGCCTAACGGGACTCCGAAGTTTTCCTCGAGGTTGACTCCTAAAGCCT
>JACCGJ010006804.1:0-15361 GCA_013407085.1 Atriophallophorus winterbourni | reverse complement strand
CTGAGGATTACTCTCCAGAAGCTCCACCTCTTCCACCAGTGGGTCATACTTGGAGGAACGAACATTTCTGCGATAAAGGACTGGTCCTGGCATCAACAACCAATTAGGAAGACTTGTACCAACGGGAGACTTGCGATTATGTTTGAACATGCGCTCGTGGGGCGTCTCATTTGTAGCAGTGCATAAGAGAGACCGCATGGCGTGTAATGCTTCGGGAAGAACAAGTTCCCACTGCTCTGTCGTCAAACCTCTATCTCGCAAGCATAATGAAACAGTTTTCCATAAGGTACCGTTCAGACTTAATGTGGTCATGGTGCAGCGGTTATGTGCTTCGCTCGGAGGAGTGAGGTCGCAGGTTCGAACCTTGGTGGCGACAGTATTTTGGTTCCAAGGTTGTCACAGCCGGGGCGGCAGTGGGGATGAGCTCCCACTGTCTATAAAATGCTCCAATATGGCGTGCGTCTCAAACAGCCTCTGACAGCCAAAGCCCAGCTCCTGGCCTGCACGTGGCGGAACTGCTTCTACTGACAGAAGAAGGGGCGAAGGCGGATGACTGGCGCCTCAAAACCAGTTTGCTCCGGGTAGATGGAGCTCGTCAGCCTGGGAGGGCAGTCCATCTAAGGGAAGGAAAACCCTTATTCCAAACCTCCGCTGCCTTGCGGCATACCCGATTGCGGAAAAGGCTTCGGGAGTGAACCCTGAGGAAAAATCCTTGCTGCCTTGCAGGTTGCACCTGGTCGTGCAAAGGCTAGAGAGGCGTACTCAAACAATCGCCGAGGCACTTCAAGAGAGGCGCAAGAACCCCCAAATGGTCACCGGCTCTCGTGAAGAAAAAAAAACCGCTGCCTTGCGGATAGACTTTTGAGTCAAAGGCTCCGGGTGGGGTCCCCTAAGCCAACCCGCTACTTCGGCCTTGGCAACCGGGTAGTATGTCGCCTTCAACAAGAACCATGGAACCTGTATTTTTCTTTCATCATGTACCCTCTGGAACTTGTGGGCACACCTCTTCTGTAAAGACTTGTGGAATGAAGAAGAATATACGCGTGCAGGCCAGGAGCTGGACTTGGTTGTCAGAGGCTATATGAGACGCGTGCCATTGGAGCATTTTTGGAATTGGGAGCTTATCCCAAAAACCGCCCCGGCTTTGACAACCTTGGAACCTCCGATTAGCATGTACGATCTATCTATTAAATCAAAGCCCGGATCTGGCCAAAGTGCCATACAATCAAAGACTACACGCGGGCTAAGATACTGTCAGTTTGCCCAGGCCTAGTTAGATATAAAGAAGATTTTCAGTGAGATTCAAGCGTATTTTAACATGCAGCTCAGGACCGTTGACAAATCAGCTTAGCGCAATGTTGCCTTATTTAAATGCTTTCGATAGTAAATCATCTACTAGCTCTGAAGAAATAAGGGGCGATACATTATAGCTATTAGACATTTATCCCTGTCGTACAGCTCAATTAAACAAGGTATTGGGAACTTTTAGATCAATGTGATTCGGGATGGCACACAAAATGATATTAGGAAGGTAAAGAACTCCATCTACACGGGATTGATGTTCCTTTAGTCATATTGACATTCCATGCAAAGTAGGGAATCAAAAACAAACGCGTAGTAGTAGTAGCAACCATTGTTTTTGCTTTTTTGCGACTATCTCCTCCTGGAGGATGAATCGGCTCCAATGAAGAGTCTTGGGAATTCGGGTGCAAAGCGGCGTCCCCAGCACCACTCGTAGCAGCCATTAGATCACAGAAAGCAAATATGTCGCCAGTACGAGGTTCGGTGTATTTGCAAACAAAAAATCGTGCGAGTGCAATGAGGACGCTAATTTAACTTAGCTAATAAATTCGCATCCGGGATCTAAACCGACCTTGGGTAGTTCTGTTGTTCTAGGTTTCTTGTCCTTGGCTTCTCATATCCGCTGCGAAACGAATACTAGTAGATGGTTTTGAATACGGGGGTTGTTTTCTTCAATTGCTTGCTGCCTTCGAAGCGAACATCGATTTCCACATTCGTAGCATGGTCGATTCGAATATCATATGATGCTCTTGGGTTCAAGCACAGGCGAGAAATTATCGTTTGCATCAATTGGATACGCGGGATTTCGGAGGGAAGGTAAAACTGCTTATGTCCGTTCACGTCATCCTTCTTTCAGGTTGAATTGGATATTGATTGGGACGAAATATGACCCTTATCGACGGAGTTTGAATGGAATTGTATCGCTCCGCTACGCCTCGAATATGTGTCTGAGCCGGTTATTGATCTCGCATCCATGGTGATCAATTATGGCGAATCTCTTCCATTCATGTATGTATGTGTGTATGAAAGCACAAGCGTGATCCGGCCAAAGTGCCGCACTGTCAGAGACTGCACGTGTGCTAAAATACTAAGGTTGCCCAGGTCTAGACGGACATGAGGGTGAAATTTTAGTGAGACTCCAGTGTGTTTCATCATGCAACTCACTAACGGTGGTCAATCAGTTTAGCACGGTATTAGCCGCACAACACAGAAGTACTGTTCGACTCCACATCCATTCATACAAGTCTGCGCACGTAGGCAAGTTTTGTGATTCGTTGGCTACAGAAGTGGGTCTAGAAGGGCTAATCTCGGGCCTTTCGTGCATTGGGGCGAGCAAGATTTGCACATATGGGTGTCTTTTGCCTAATGGCGCCCACATTAGAGTCCGAAAACTACGTTGTTTGTGTGTTCGCGACAGACTTGCTCAGTGATAAAAAAATGACCGGTGATTTTAATTTAAGTCCCGTGTCGTTGTGACACAGTTGGATTTTTACGGTTTTATAGCGGGCGCTAGTCACAACCTCAGACCCCACCGCTGAAATTGGAGAGATTAGAACTGTTGCGTAGCCCATTCGGTTTGCTATCGATCGAACTCCTTTATCGATGCCCAAGAAGAGTTTCTTTGGCGAAGCACCGAAAACGCTTCATTAACTTTCTAGTAAACCCATCACTTGGAACAAAATCTTAGGAGTGGGTATGACAGAAATGCATGCAAATAAGCATATTTAAGAGTTATTGTCTGTTAAATCTTGAACGCGGTGCATATATGAGAATTGCGCCGACATTTAAGTACTGATGCGCCAAAGTATCGATTATTGTATCAGGTGTTACCATCGGTGTTTGCGTTACGTATAACAAACAATGCAAATAAACATTGATCGGGAAAATAGCCGTATTCACATCGTGCGTTACATAATTGAGACGATAGACTCGCTAGAAACCTGTCTAGGCATTGCTGTTGATCTACCGTGCTTTTCCTATATCAGGCTTCTGATTTTAGACACATACTAAACATTGGCAGTTGCTTAGAGCATCTGCAGTCTTTCTGACTCCATACATGCATAATTCGTTTTGGTAGTTTACTATTCCAATGAGCTTGTTTGCAGTAATAATCAAGCTCAACCCCCTGACAGTATCTTATCCCACGTGCAGTCTCTGACTGTGCGGCACTTTGCCTGGATCAGGCTTGTACTTTCATACCATACCTTATCATACAGCATAGTTCTGAGTCCTACAAAATTTCAAGCAACTTGTGATATGAAGATTACCTGGCGAGTAAAATCTATTCGTTTATCTCACCGTGTTATTTAGTGTTTTTAGGTGTAGCGTTCTCCGTGACTTACGCGTATGCAGCACAGAATAATTCTCGTTTCTCGGGTGCACTTTTGCGCATCGACCAGTTGTCACGTGATGCGAAAGTGTGGTGGATCAACGATGCTGTTCGTTTCATATCTTGATCGTGATAATGACTGCTAGTCTTCGGTGCACTTGGTCACTCATTACCATGTGGGTTTTTGGCAATACAAATTTTTGTTCACTAGCTATCAATAGTAAATTCCGTGAAACATAGTTAAGATTGAGTAGTATATAGACAACAAGAATGTTTAAGTGAATCATTCGTCTCGTTTTTGTTGACGCCCCTCACCTTACTACCACCATGTTTTGGTTTAAATACCGATTTTGGTCTTTACAAGCGGTGAGCAGTCAACCATACCATCCTTAAGTACCTTTTCATGCCAATATTGAAAACCAATAGTAACCAATTCCCATGAAACAGATTCCATAAATCCAATCTGTGAAATTGAACAGATTGTGAATTCTGTATTTCTCCTTTTCTGTAGCTCAACCTGTTCAAGCAAATGTGTGAGGTCAGAAAATGATGCCCAGTGTAAATTCTCCAGAGTCGAGTATTTCTGTTGCACAGAGTCCTTAAGCCTCTTTCTGTCTGTTGAATACGGATATCAACAAACGGGTTTTAAAAGTAGAAGACAACAAGTAGCAAGAATTATATGTTTTGTTCTTGTACAGTTCTCCCAGAAATGAAAAACCGGTCACCGGAACTCACTTCCTAATTCTGTCTATTTGAAGTTTACTTTAGAGCTCGTTTAGTTTGTAAAACTCATTCACTCGTGTTTTAATGTGGCAATATGCTCGCATTCGACTGAAAATGCGATATATACCTCAAAATCGTGTTCAGTAGAGCGCTAGATGTAGACGTCTTCTTGGAGTGTTTGCTTACTCTTGTTTCTTGTCACGTGAAGTGGTGAGGAATGCTTGTTATGTTGCGCGGCTGAGAAAGTCGCATGTAATCTGTCACGCTGATACTTACTTACTTTACTTTTGTGCGGCTGGCTCCACGGGTGGATCATTGATGTCTCGGATCGCACCAGCCCACGCACGTCGATCGGAGGCGAGATCGTTGCAGATCGTGATCCAGTCTCGTTCCCACCTGCGAACTCCGTAGACGGTACGCAGACCCATTGAGACATCATCATGAAGTTTCTTGGGGGTAGTGTACAAGTGATGTCCCCAGCACCACTCGCTGATATCGCTCTACTCGTTCACAACACTTGCTTGTTTGATTCGAGGTGTGGGCACCTTATTCCAGTGTCTCTGTGTCGATAGGTTCAGTAGCTTTTTAGGTCCCACATTTTCCCTTTTTAAGATTTTATCATGTCATGTTGGCACGGCACTTAAGCTCTCGGTACTTGCTAACGATGTATGCTCTCAATGATGATGATGATGATGAAAATATGTCATTACTTGACTGTAGTATTCTACCGACAAATAGAATCTACCGCCAAATGCCTTATATAACACCAAGTGTGAACGAGGTCGACATTTAATCGAACCACCAGACACTAAGAACCCTTAAGTGTTTATGATCTGAACCCAACATTGTAGCAAGAACAAACAATTTGAAGAATTGCAGATTGAACTGCGGTCCGTTTGTATTTATGCCGTGTAGCGGATGATTTGAAACGGTGCAAAATGGGTTATTCCAAATCGAGAGAAACGAGGGGCAGAATAAAATGATTGTATTCGAATACTCGAATTTTTAGTGAACAAAAAAGTATCGTCTTCACAACCAAAACAGCTTTAGTAAGAGATCACGAACCAATCGGTTGCGTCTTGATATTTTGATAGCTATTGCCTCGACCGTACTCAGAATACTCCGCTTGGTTTGGTCTAACTGTGTCATTAAAATGCATTGTTCGAGGGTCGCGTACAGGGTTGCAGGATTGGCACCATGAGTTTTGAGTTTTCTGAGAATTATGCTCAAATCTCCACATTATAAAAAGAGTTTCTGGGGGAAGTATCAAAATCTCATTCTTTTGATACAGCGGTGTCGTGCGACCAGAAGGATAATTCCAACCGGAACCATTACTTCGAGAAAAAATCGACTACCCCGAGACTCGCCTTGTCTGTTGCAGTAGCCGAATTTCACGAGTGTTCGAATTTGTGCACCCATGTTTTTACTTGGGTTTATTGTTTCTGTGATTACCAACACCGACTTCCATGGTTTGCCAGTGTTAATTTGGTTAGCTTGACGCTTACCTGGTGTTGGTGTTATCATACGGATTCGCTGGTACTTGCTATCAGCCAGTTGCGATATGTATGCATCCATTAGCTTCATCTCAACCTTGTTTCAGATGTCTGACGTTACCATACGTTGTATTAAAAGCTCTGGGCAATTCATGATTTTCTACGGCATCCAGAACGACGGCAATTTACCATCTTCTGTGGGCTACTATCTCTGGACTGTAAGCCCATTATGCCCAGTTCTCTAATTCTGAACGGAAGTTTGTTCGAATTGCGAAAAATAATATTTCGGCAATCAGATTAACTCTAATGGCGCGCGGCGTTGCCGGACGCATTTCGACACGAAACCTTTTCAGGACTACTCAAGAGCTACCTGGTTGTATTCAGCATCATACTTCTAGGAAAGAACGCTGTCGTGCTATAGCAGAATCCCGAATCAGTGATTGCTTTCCTACTCGTTTCCTATGTTCGTTTACCCTAGTGCAAAGTTCTCTAGACGTTTGCCCAATGTAAACACCTGCGCAACCCTTGCATTTGATTTTGTAGATGGGTTCATTTCGTTATTTTTCATGTGTGATTGAGCGTGTATGAGCCACGGCGATCATGTAACTTTTACAGATAAATGAACCACCTGATGGAAGCTTTGCTAGCAGCATCCGAAAATAGATCTCGGTTTTTCAACGTTGTGGTGAATTTCTCGTTTGTATGTGCGGTTTTGCATTGTGATCTCTCTACGTGATAAGCTAAAATGTCACATTCGCTGAAATGCCACATCATTAAAACGGAAACATTTTCGCCGAACTGGGAATTGTGTTTATCGTGAACTATTTAAGTGAAAGAATTCCTCCTCCCCTCTTTCTATGCGTTTTAAAAACTATTTATCTTGCGATTTGAACGTAAAAGTCTCATGGTTCACATTCAAATTGCCGTTCGTCTAGCGTATCGATCGATACACCTCTTGTCCTCGATTAAGGTCAACGATAGTAGACGACCTGAAACGCTTGTGCGTTATTGGCTTATCCACAGCTGAATATTCTGTAAACGTTGTTCAAAAGCGTCAATTCATTTCCGCGGGTTTACAAAATATTTTTCCATCCAGTATTCGAACCAAGGAGGATTTATCCACGATATTTCGTGCTTATTTGAGCATCACATCACTCGTATAGTCCAGCCAGCATTTTAGCGTGACTGCCGTTCAACGTTTATGGTGAAAACAGCAAATAGGTGTACAATACCAGAGGATATGCGTATTAAATGTTAGATAAATCGGGCATTTTAAGTTTCGATTCATGCCGTTCGAAGGAGAATTAAAAATAATTCGAGGTTTGAAATGTAGTGGGGAAATGCTGGTCGGAAATGTGTTTGGGTAAATTTGTTTTCCAAGTGCCAAGCACTGATAACTATTAGTGAACTTGGGTCAACACCTTATTATTCAACATCAAATTTCGTAACTTTTCTTTGAAGATTATTTCTGATGTCAAAATATTCCGGAGAAAGCATACACGGACAGAATAACACTTCCAGCAACTGTTTAATCGGGAAGATTCAACATTTATGATTAAAAAAGCAAATAGCTGTACAATACCATATGATATACGTATAAAATTTAGTCAAGTCGTACTTTAATGTTTGCGTCCATGTGGTTCAAAGGTGGAACAAAAATAATTTTAATTATGACATGGAGAGGGTAAATTTCGACGGAAAATATATGTTTGGGCATATAAGTATAACTATGTTTTGGTGAATTTGTTTTTCCATGTTTGTGTGTGTGGTATTTGAAGGGTCACATTTTGACTGCATATCCTGAGATTGCAACCAATTCTAAATAGGTGTTTGAGTGGCCTGGACGCGTTATGGATTAGTCGATATGTCATAATTAGGTCATTCGAGATGTTTTATGCACTAAAAAGCATCAAACGTAACAATCACGATAGAATGGTTAACATGTAAGTGTATTAAAACAATTTTAGCGATTAGGTTAAACAGATAATTCAATAAAAACTCTTCTAATTTTGTTTTAAACTCATGCAAGCGGTTTTAGTGAGTAGCGGTAGAAGGTAAACTGTTCCAAGTAAAATGGATACGGACATAATAAAAATACCTACAATTTAGACGGGAATGGGGGACCGCCAGTGTATAATCATGGGTCCTATATTACCGCATATACCTTCACATGAAGAGTAAGAAATGTTTCGGGTTATCTAATATTTTGTTAAGTAGGATAATGGTCTGATTGGTCGATCGGGAAAATCATTTTCAGGCTTTTTTCGGATTCTAAGAAGTATTTTTCCAGCATTGATAGATTCATTGCATAAGTTATACATCTTTCTTAAACCACGGAGATCATGACTGCTTAGCGTATTCCATGACTGGTCTCAGGTGTCTATTCGTGGAAAGATCTTGCCAAATACCTGTTTGAGTAGATTGTGGACATATTTTGCTTTTGTAATGGCAGTGGTTGTTTGAAGTGTTTTTTTAAGCTGCAGCATATCGAGACAACCAAATCGTTTTCTTCACTGCACTTTTCAAGGACGTGTAAACCTATATTGTATGTTAACTCTATTTACTTTTCCACATTCCTAGTCCTGCGTTTGTTGAGGTTAAAATACAGTTTTTACATTAACGACCAAATGTCAAGATCTGTTTGTAATAGCAAACAGTCTTCTGTGCTACGAATGCAATTCCATATGCTTGTCTCGTCCGCGAATAACGCTATGTTACATCGAACAAGTTCCGGTAATTAATTTACGTAGACCAGTAGGAAGACCACATGCTTTGGAGATATCGAGGTAGCAGGCATGAAAGGCCTGTGTATGGTTAACGTCGGGTGCGGGAAGCTCGAATGTGTATCATTCTAGTCAGATCAGTCCATGTTTAAATTCTCTTTCCCCTCAATGTCACAAATATTGAACACTGCATTAATGATTTAAAAGACCACATGAACCCGCAATATGTGACCTCCTACTTCCGGGAAATCCAGCAAATCTGTATCGCTCAATAGTGCGATATATTCACAATTCGAGAAGCGAACTATCAAACCCGGTGGTAATTGTTTTTTGTTTTATAAAAGCTCATTGCATGCATTCCGTCACACACACCCTCGACCGGTTTCGTGTGTTTGTACTCATCAGGTAGGGACCAGTACGATCAGGATCCGCATGCGTTTGAAACAGTGGAAGGAATGGAAACAAGTTGCGCTTGTATGCCACTGTGGGTAAGGTTGGTACGACCAACCTGTTCAATCACATGAGCCCCCACTCATGTAGACTAAGTTTAAAACCCATGATCCCTAAATTTAAACACACATTTGCATGCATCTCCTTCACACAAACACCCCACGACCGGTTTCGTGTGTTTGCACTCATCAGGTAGGGACAGTAGGATCAGGATCCGCATGCGCTTGAAACAGTGGAGGAATGGTAAACAAGTTGCGCTTGTTGGGTAAGGTTGGTACGACCAACCTGTTCAATCACATGAACCCCCGCTCATGTAGACTGGGTTTAAAACCCACGACCATGAATGTGGCTCAGAGCGAACGGTCTTCGCTCGTCCGACATTCTTTCTCTTTGTATTACCAATAAACCGTGCACGTCGATCGAAATTTTCCACTTGTACCAAGTTTTGGTTATAACGAAGTTTTCGTGGTTCGTCACGTTTACCATGACTACAGATCGAGTCACGCTGGACAACAAATGTTGTGGCCAATTAATGGTAGAAAAAGCAATCCGCTCATCAAATACTGCAGCATGACACTATTTAATAAAAGCTTATAAACCATTCAACAAAATTTTGGATACCGTTGTGTCATGTATGTTTTGACATCGAGCATCGGTCCACAAAATTACACTGGATGATAATCGAGTAATTTTTCGGTCAACAGATCCCAGCGAACAAGATTTTATAGTGGGATATTTTGCGATACCATTCCGATTGAGAATGTGGTGTAGCTGAAACTGTTTGCTGTTCAAATAAGCAGAACCAGCATTTTGAAGGTCAATGTGTGATCGCGGTTTGCTTATTATAATTCGATTCCTGTAACATCTGATTATCTTAGTTGCACAATGACAGATTCTGTCGAGGTTTCCAACACGTGTAGTCATAATGTCCATTTTTAGTTTGAATATTCAGCAACAAAGCTAGCTTAAGTATCTGGTACTCATTGACTGGCTTAACGTAAATCAAGGAATTTCCTGGATACACCATGACAATTTCCATGATTAAAGAATAACTCATGTGCCTGTGACCATGAAGTTAAAGTGTGCATGTGTCGCTGCAGTCGTGAAAAGAGTATCTAAACGCAGCTTCTATATTTTCGCCATTTTATTCATCTAAAGCGGGAAAAGAAGCAATCCGAACTAAGACTATTTCGGAGCTTTATTTGTAACCTCTTCGTGAAATGGTGCTACCAACGTATGAGCTGAGTTTGAACAACCATGTAACAGCAGCACTCAGGGATTGTGGCGGATAGTAGATATTTCTCCTTACTCATTTTCTTCTTGTTGACCTTGGATACCTCGAGATTCGAATACATGATCGTAACTCCAAGGGAGACAAATTTCAGAGCCATGATTGCGTACTTCAACGCTGTGGGTTGTGGAGGGAGTAACTCTGTCTGGGCTAAGGGGATACTTTTCCTAGGTAATGATGGCTTCATCGAATAACATTTCATCGGATAGTTCCATTTGTTGTGAAATAGAAGACTCTTGATTTTCGATGCATCGAAGTAGAAATTTACTCTTACTTTGACATTCTCTTTGACAGAATGGATGAATCCGTTGCTGATTCGTAGAAAGCAGCCTCCTGGTTTTACCTTAAATTGTTCATTTATTATTTTGTGAAGAAGCTTGTGGTTATATTTCATTCCCTGCATTTTTGACAGGTATAAATAAGGTGACCTGATTTTGAAGACCACACGGTTTTTAAAGGATTCAAGGATTTATGGTTAAAAAAGTTAATACTTTACAACACCACAGGATTACGGTATGAATAAAAACATGAAAAATACAATAGTATAAAAGCAATAGTGAATATCAAATGTAAGGCTCACGAATGTTATTCTTTTGCATATGTAAGTCCAATTTCGCTTTAAACGCCGCCAGGCAAGGAGAGTCCACCACATGTTGGGGTAGGGAATTCCAAAGAAATATAGCACGTACGGCGAAAAAATGGCGCCGACAATCAATACGGGAACTTGGAACGTAAAGGGATAAGGTATGTCCGCGTGTCACTTTCCCATCACACACATCGAGCAAGTGTTTTAGTGGATGTCCTTCAGTAGACACAATTCTATATGTCAGAATAATATCGCGTCGTATCCTCCTTTGGGTAAAGTCGCATAGACCCAGACGTTGCAATCTTTCGGTGTACGGCACATTGCGAAGACCCATCACTAACTTTGTTGCTCTATGATAGATTTTATCGAAGAGAGCAATGTCTTTTCGCAGCCAAGGAGCCCAGACCTCTACCGCATACTCCATCGTAGGGCGAAGGTAGACATTCATTATCCTTGGTAAGGTTACCAGAGAGAATCTTCCAAATATTCTTCTAAAGATACCCAACAATCTGTTTGCCCGTCGATATATGTTCTGGCAGTGCGCTGTGCTCTTCAGGTTCCCGCTAATCCACACTCCAAGATCTTTTTCCAACGAGCTCCATGCTAGGTTTTCAGTTCCTAATCGATATGTCCAAGGAACATTCTTGCCAAGATGGAGCATCTTACATTTCTGTATGTTGAATGACATGTCATTCATGACCGCCCAATTCGACACGCTGTCCAAATCCATTTGCAGTTTCTCACAATCCTCTGCAGAACTTATTGGCGTCCAAATTTTCATATCATCCGCGAACAGGACCATTTTGGACGATATGAGGGGGGTAAATCATTTATGTACAACAGAAAGAGGAGCGGGCCTAGCACAGACCCTTGTGGGACTCCACTGGTGGTTTTGAACGTTTGGGATAGCGCTCCGTTAACTTTAACTTGGGCGTCGCGATATGAGAGATAGTCGCACAACCATGAGAGGAGTGGATCACATATTCCTAAACGCATCAGTTTTTGAAGAAGCAAATGATGATTGACTTTGTCAAAAGCTTTCGAAATGTCTAGGTAACAGACGTGGATACAAGAGCTTCTATCCAACTCCTTTGTCCAGTCGTTTAACGCTATGAGAAGATTCGTTAGACACAAGCGATGATATCGAAATCCATTCTGCGCTGTCGAAAACAAATTAAGCGATTCAAAGTGTGCAACCATTCTTTTCGAGACTATACGTCCATGACCTTAGCAATAACAGGTAAAGTGTGACGGGACGATAATTTGCAGCGTCAGATCGGCAACCGCCTTTGAAGATAGGTGTTATCACGCCGGACTTCCAATCTTTCGGTACAAATCTCTTAAGCAACGAATAGTTAAACAGGCTGGAGAGCGGTTCACAAAGCTGACGGCGACAGAACCTAAGCACATCCGGTGTGATGCCATCCGCTTGTGATGTATGCCATGCACATCCCAAACAGTTCCAAATGGCGACCAGTCAGCAAGTTTCCGGTTGATTTAACAAAAGCAAACAGCTTAGCCTATCCAATGTATTGTGGTGCTCACATCCCCATCCTTTGCACTCCGCTACCGGTTTCTGGCTGTTTGCCGTCGTCATGTGGAGACAGTAGGATCAGGTTCAGCTTAACATATCATTCAGAATCATTGCTCTCGAAAAATCCGTCGCTTTTTTCGCAGAGTAATATGCTTTTGACTTTGTTCGCTCCACGATTTAGCTTACCTTGTTTTGAACGCGCTATGTCTACAGTGAGTTCGTTCGTTATAATTTGACCGATATCGTATGGGGGTAGGGTATCGTAGACTTTGTTGATTGCAACTCTTCAAAGTTCGATTTTGCCAATCCCGTTTTAGCGCAAAAGGAAAATATTCTGAAGAAGGATCAATCTCAAATTTTTCATCCAGCCAAATGGCATTGGCCGAATGTATTCATGTGATGTTTAACATAACGATGGAACGACATTTTATCGGAATAAGGTTTTGTGAGCTGGTACACTAACCGAAACATTCCCATCTTTCTGAGTGTGTACTTTTCGATGTGACGCAACGACTGCGTTGGCTTGATGCCCGTTCGCGTTATCGTGCACTCGTGAAGTTAGTTCAACGGTCTTGTGCGCACACATTGTGAAACCTGATCGAAATCGATAATCTGTTTGATCGATTTTGCGTGCAGGCAGATCTATTTGTCGTTTTGATTGAAATCGATTCGGCGAGCAGCAAATTAATCTGTCTTTCCGTGCCATTTGAGTTTGGTAAAGGCAGCTTCAACTTGGCAAGAACGTTCCATGGGAATTTGAAAGCTTGGTGTGGAGCTTCGTGGATAATATCCTGAATGTGGATCAGTGAAAACCGGAGCACAGATTAATGTCAGAAGTCTGGCGAACAGGCCAGCAGATTGTTAAGTATATTCTGAAGTATATTTTGAGCATTCTTGTCAGTAACAAAACCAAGAATTTATACCTCTGTTCAATGATGGATTACGCGGTCTGGGCCCGGTTTCAATGGCTGTGCTTCAACGATTTATATGCCAGGGTGATAAAATTGGTGATGGGTAACCATAATACTTTGCACATGAAATTATTGCGATGTTTAGACCTATTTGACTTTTAATCCAACGAAATACCAAGACACTTATTTCAAGAGTGTTAGGCACACCTTAACTCTCCACATACTAAGTTCACGCATAGAGTGCCGACGCCATTTTTACCGGGCTTTCTTGCCTTGTTTGGGATTATTCATCGGAACATTTGGTTCATGCTTCGTGTATGGCAATCTTTCAAGCAAACTTGGATATACGCATGCAAAAGAATGTCATACATGAGACTTGCTTTACACATACAAAAGCAGGGTAAACATGGCCTCAAGTGTGGACATGGATAAAGCAAGCACGCAAGTCGTTCAGTGGACATTCGTAGCGCCAGAACACAAACAATTCAATTAATGAATAGAAATCATGTTCGGGGGTTTAAAATAATTAGTTTGGAATACTACTGGTCTGCATTTTGTACAGGAATTTGTACATAGCTGGATCGGAACTGAATATTACCCAACTGAGCCAATAAGAAGCATTACCAGCAAGAGGAATTATTTATTTATCGCAGCTCTCTTTAATTAGGTCAAGTGATTCTTCAACTTGCACATACTTAATGTATTCAAATGTGTTTCGGATGGATCAATTGATCATAGTCATGATATCTAAATATGATAGCAGTGTTGGTAAAACTTTCGATTCTGACTCAGAACTTTGTCAAGCCAACGGTTGTTCAATGTTTTAATGGTCTAAAAGCAACATGCTTTACAATAACCTTAGGATAGTAAAAATGATAAAGAATTAGATTGAGCAGCATTTAAGTGTTCGGGAAACAAATAATTTGATAAAAATTCGTCTAATTTCGTTTTAAATTCATGCAAACTAGTGGGGTGAGCAACGGTAGAAGATAAATGGTTCCAAGTAAAACGGGCACGGACAGAATAAAAATATATTCTACAGTTAAAGCGGGAATGAGGTATCACCATCATATATTCATGGGTCCGATAATATCTCGTTACCCTTCGCGTGAATAAATCTTGTAAGGGATTGTTTGGTTATGGAATATTTTGTAAAGTGGGATAAGGTCTTCTCTGATTCGTCGGTGAGGAAAGTTGAGCAGATTCAGGTGAGCTATCCTTTCTTTATAAAGCTTGTTTTGGATGCTTGTTGTGCGGTTCTAGATTCTCTGCATAAGTTCAACATCCTTCTTGAGCCACGGAGACCATGACTGGTCTCAAGTATGTATTCATGATCCTTGGGAATACCTTGGGCGAAAATTTCCCAAATACCCGTTTGAGTAGATTAAGGACACGTTTTGCCTTTATAAAGGCAGTGTAAGTTTGAAGTGAAATTTTTAAACTGGAGTATATCCAGACACCCAAATCTTTTTCTTCACAGCAATTTTCAAGAACATATGAAGCTATATATTATTTGAACTCTACTCGATTCCCAACATTTATGATCCTGCATTTGTTAAACATTGATAGCAGAATAATGATCTTCATTACGTAACACTCCATCAAAAATCTCTCACTAAACTTAACACTAAACAGCTTGTAGGAAACCTAAGGGTTTCAACTTGTTCAGACCAAGCCAAGACCAGTCGACTATCAAACTTTTTGGTATTTATTCATAGTACAATTCCTAAATAATAGCTGTAAGCAGTATGAAGCTGATCATGTGTGTGATCCACAAACCTGCTACTGAATGAGAGATTTTGCAAATGTGGTTTTATTTGAGGCTCTATCTGTTTCCAATTTATTCTGTCCGACTACACAAACTCGATATTGTTTGTAACCAGGTGTATTCCTTGTCACTTCACCCATCAATGCAATTGCAACGTTTTGCCAAGTAAATTGATTTGATGGTTGAGAGTAACTTCTCGTATATGTATGAATTGAAAATTGTCCTCATATCTGGATTGCTACACTCAATCG
>JACCGJ010006803.1:0-11952 GCA_013407085.1 Atriophallophorus winterbourni | reverse complement strand
TTAGCACGATGTTAGCCGCACCGCACGATTGCACATTTCCGCTCTACTCGTTCACCTAAAAATTGCTTGAATTCGTTCTAGTGGAGTTATTGACACTTCATCCTACTTGGTTTTTGTTTGCACTTCTATAGATTCCGTAGCTATCAAGTCCCTCCCTTCCCCATCTTTTAGGATTTTATCTTTTTCATGGTTGTATGGCAGCCAAACATTCGGTAGACGCTACTGATGATAGCTTTTTGCTGCTAAGCGATCGTATTATCCATGTTTCTGCTCAGTACATAAAGCTCACACTGTCGTATAGTTATTTGTTTTTATTCCCATTTAGAACTAGCTCGGTGCTAGCTTACCGCGTATTTTTTCTATTTGTTTTCTTCTAATCAATCGATAGATGCGACTCAAAACGACGACACTCGCCTCGGTCTGTCTGACCTGAACGTCACCGAACAGGCTCACTGCATCATTATCCCATCGTACTCCGCCTGGTTCGACTACAACGCGATCCATGGCATCGAGCGTCGAGCGCTTCCAGAGTTTTTCAACGGGCAAAACAAAAGCAAAACACCCGAGGTCTATTTGGCGTATCGCAATTTTATGATCGACACGTATCGTCTCAATCCGCAAGTACGTTCCTCGTTTGTTTGCTTTCCGTGTGTAATGTTGTTCTATGAATCGGGGAAAACATCTGTTGTGTGTGCCTGAATTCACTTATTGATAAGCTTACTTACTTTTACTTTTGTGCGACTATCTCCTCCTGGCGGATGAGTCGGCTTCACTGAAGATTCTTGGGAATTTGGGTCCAAATCGGCGCCCCCCGACACCACTCGGCGTTTGTTCGAGTCAGCTTCTCCAGCCTTTGCACAACCAAGTGCGACCTGCAAGGCTGCAGGGAGTTGCTAGAAAGAGGCGGTGTGCACCAACTAACCGTTTACCAGACTGTTCCAGATTTTTCCTGATGGTTTTCTCCCGAAGCCTTTCCCGCGACCGGGTATCCATCAAGACAATCGGTGTTTTCCTTCCCTTAGATGAAATGCGCTCCCTCCATCTACACGAAGTAAACTGGTTTTCAGGCGCCAGTCACTCACCCTCGCCCTTTCTCCTGTTGGTAGCAGCAGTTCCGCCGGGCTCGGGGATAGATAGATAGATGGATAGATAGACAGATGGATGGATAGATATATAGCTGATGTTTTTCTACTTTAAACTTTGAAAGTTGACCGCAGACAAAGTGCCTGCTAACTACTTCATATTTACACTACGAGTTGTCCCTAAATTTTCGTTCTCACATTGACTCCAGGTCGGTGTCTCGTCAACTTTCTATTTCCCATCCAGGAATACCTCACCTTCACCGCCTGTCGCCGTAACTTGACCGGGGACGTGTGCGCCATTCTCCGAGTGCATGCATTTCTCGAGCAATGGGGTCTGATCAACTACCAAGTCGCTGCTCCCATGGTGTCCAGCACGGGGGCCCCGTCCGCGGAAGCTGCCCGGTTAGCCATAGCCGCTAGTCTCGGCCCGCCAAGTACCGCGCATTTTCACGTGCTTGCGGACAGCGTGTGTGGTTTGCAGCCAATCGGTACGCAAAATCAGACTGCCCTGGCCGCGGTTGAGAACAACGAAAAGAAAGACGCTGGCGAGCAGGTTGCTTCGTCCAACGGTCCTGGTAAAACGGAACTCATGGTAAGTTGTTGTTGTTGTCAGTCTGTGTGCTGCTGGTAGATGGATTGTTGATCATCACTGGTGAAGCTTTATTGTTATCAGGGTGTTTTTAACTCGTAATTGTGTCTCACACTGTTTCTGGTATATCTACCTGTAGAGATACCCACACAAAAGTGAGGTAAGTACTGCTAACAGTATCTGTCTCAAAGCACAGCTCGATCCAGGCAAAGCTGCGCACGTCAGGAGAGTGCACGATGGGCGAGTTACTGTCAGGTTGCCCAGGCATAGACAGACCCGAAAGAAAATAGAAATGGTAGTGAGACTCCAGCCCGTTTCAGCATGCAGCTCACTACCGGTGGCGGTTTCGTACGTACATCAATCTAATGTATCGTGTAGGCCAGTTGCGTAATTGCATTAACTTGTCAAACTCTGATTTGGTGTGATTTTATGTATCTGCGCTTTGATTTATTGCCCAAGGTTTGTTCATCATCGTCATCGAATGAGAGTTATATTTTAGCGACTTGCGATTGTGCGGTACCTTTGTGCTTCACGGGTAACCGTGCTATATTGATTTACCAACTATACTGCGCTGCATGCGAAAACACGCTAGTGTCTTACTACATTTTTTAACTTTTGGTATCTGTCTAGGCCGGGAAAACATGGTATTATCTCAGTCCAATTGCGTCTCTTACTGTACAACAGTTAACCTCAATTCTGGAATCTGGATTTATAAATAAATGTGTGATATATTACCAGAGTACAACCCAAGTAATAATTACCCAAATGTTTAACACTGAAAAACCTTTATGCTATTAGTTACTATTTACCTACTAAACCCAACACTACGCGTAGCAAGAACAAAGGCTTTACCTTCTCTGACCCAAAAACCATTAGGCTGCGGCTCGTCTGTATTTATACACTGAATCAAGCGAAACACAATATGGCCGACAAATGGACCAATCAGAATCGAAAATCATAAGTTATAATGAGTTTTTGAGGAAAATAATAATATTTCCTCAACAAAATGATAATTTTGAGGACGTGCTTAATAGATGGTTGTTGATGAACCCTTTTTACCCGTCGGCAGACATCCGAGGGCAGTGCTGCCAACGCCACATCCGCGACGCTATCCTCCACGAACAATAATCTTCCGGGTTCTGAGGCTTCACCCACACCGACCAAACCACCCCACGTCGGTGACCCGAGTCTTCGTTCCGATCAATATTTATCCGCTACATCCGCTTCGCGATTGGCAACCGCTATCTCTGATGCGAAGCCCACAACTGTGGGATCTGCAGAAACTGGCTCCACAACCGCGAACGCCACCTTGCTTAGTGGATCAAAGCAAGACGGCTGGACGGACCAGGAGACCTTATTGCTCCTGGAAGCGTTGGAGTTGTATCGCGACGATTGGAATAAAGTGAGTCTTTCTCTAAGCCTGTTCTTCTTTTTATCGATTGAAATCTGCCAACCGTGAAAATTCATCTTGTTCACTCCAGGTTGCCGAACACGTAGCCAGTAGGACCCAGGAAGAATGTATCCTACACTTTCTTCGACTCCCCATCGAAGACGCGTATCTCGAAGGTTCTGATCCCATACTAAACCTCACCGCCCTAGCCAACTCAAGTAACCCCACACCCCCGTTCTCCAAAGCGGCCAATCCCATCTTGTCCACGGTCGCGTTCTTGGCCGCGGCAGTCGATCCGCGTGTGGCCTCAGCGGCTGCTCAAGCCGCCCTAACGGAGTACGCGAAAATGCGCGACGAAGTTCCTGCTGGTTTGCTGCAAGAGCACAAAGCCCGGGTGGAGGCCGCAGTCCGTCTAGGTCACCCGGTAGATCCGTCCAAGTACGGTTTGGATGAAGTTGGTGGGGTGAAACCGAGTCTCGCGTCTGTTGAGGCGGAGAATAAATCCGTTCAGCCGGTTGAGACCACGGAGAATGTAGAATTGAAGGAGGTATGTCCCCGGTTTTAATTTTCGGTGTAATGTGCTAGGTTTATAGCTTTTTCTATTTTATTACAGGCTTTATATTGCACATACAGCAGCTTAGCCGACGTTCATTCTATGACTATGCGGCAGTTTGACTTGCATTATGCTTTTGATGTCATACATATACACATATTGACACGGATATGCACTTCTGTTACTACGCATTTAACACGAGATTTCTGCTCGTGCTTTCATACCATACATATCGGTTTAATGATTGCAATGATGAGAAGGGCGCAATACTTTTCTGCTGTGCGGCAAACCGTGCTAATTGATTCGCCAGGGTAGTGCAGTGCATGCGGATACACTCTAGGTCTTCCTCCCATTTCTTATATCTGTGCGTAGGCCTGTCACTCTGACAGTATCTGTTGCAGTCTGTGACTGGCGGCACTTTGCCTGATCAGGCTCTTGTGCTTTCATATATACCATACCATACCACGTGTGTCAAGGTCGTTCAATCTATGCACGCCAAAACTCGCACTGATTTCGAAGTATTGATCGTTTTTAATCAATTGAACATAAATCGCCGATTTAATCAATATAGCAGCTTGGCTTCAGTAGCTTGGCTTCACTTTCGTTCATTGTACATATATATACAAATGAGCTGTAAATAAAACGAAGCATTCTGTCAGTTGTCTTCTACCACTTTCGTGAGTGTTGGGTCAGCCGGGAACTCGCTCCAGAAACACAACAGACTTGGCGACGGGATGGATGGGATAGGAGCCTGATTCTCCCATATTTCCAGGACGTATCAGAGAGGCACTAGAAACCGCGCGCGAGCTCTCACTCCATCAGAAAAGAATTACAGCCAAATCGAAAAGGAAGCTTTGGCCATAGTCAGTTCAAAAGTTCCACAAGATGCTGTGCGGACGAAAATTCACATTGCTCACAGACCACAAGCCGCTATTAACAATATTTGGATCCAAGAAGGGTATCCCTATATATACAGCGAGTCGCTTACAACGTTGGGCTACGTTACTTCTGGGCTATCAATTTGATATTAAGTACATACGAACTGAGGCTATCTGACAGGCTGATGCCCTCTCACGCCTTATTGATGCGAACAAAGTCGAACCCGAAGACGCAGTGATCGCCGCCCTCACCGCAGATATTGACGGAGCCTTCTCGTCCACTCACTTGGGAACATCACTCACTGTGACGTCGAATATGATAAAGAACGCAACAAAATCTGATCCAATACTTCAACGAGTATTATCCTACTTGCAAAAAGGATGGCCAAAGAAATGTCTAAACAGTGAGTTGACCCCATATTTCCGACGAAGAAACTCACTTTCGCAAACAGACTCTTGCCTTTTCTTCGCGGATCGAGTTGTGATTCCAGAGGGCTTACGTGAACGTGTTCTACGTCAGTTTCACCGTGGTCACCCCGGGATAAACCGAATGAAAGCATTAGTACGAAGTTACGTCTTCTGGCCCCAGTTAGACCAACAAGTAGAAGATCTTTGCCGGTCTTGTTCCAAGTGTGCTGTGATAGCAAGACTTCCTGTCAAGAGCGAACTACACTCTTGGCCGCAGCCAATAAAACCGTGGTCACGTGTGCACGTTGACTTTGCTGGTCCATTCAGAGGAGTGCATTTCTTCGTCATGGTGGACGCATACAGTAAATGGCCAGAGGTAACTATGATGAACCACATTTCTGCAGCTCAGACAGTTCGAACGATGAGACGAATCTTCACTCAGCATGGTCTCCCAGAAACTTTGGTGTCCGACAACGGTTCTCAATTCACCTCCAAGCTGTTCACAGAATTTTGCATTCAGAATGGAATAAATCATATCAGAACGGCACCATATTACCCCCAATCCAATGGGCAGGCTGAAAGATTTGTGGACACTCTGAAACGAGCACTTCAGGAGGCTGAATCCGAAGGACCACTGGATAGCATTCTAGATCAATTCTTGTTCAGTTACCGGCTTACACCAAACCCGAATTCACCGAATGGTCAATCCCCAGCAGAATCTCTAATGGGGCAAAAACTCCGGGCTACCTTTAATGCAATGTACCCCAGACCTCCGGTAAAGTTGATCCCCAATCGGAAGATGGAAAATCAATACAACCGACGCAACGGCGCTCGCCGAAGATCATTCAGGCCTGGCGAAAACGTATGGATTACATGCCTTCGACAACACGGACTGGTTTGGAAACCAGCGGTCGTAACGAGAAGACGCGGTAAGGTATTGTACGAAGTCATAGCCGATGGAAAGCAGATTGTTCGGCACGCAAACCAAATGCGAACAAGAACCTGCCCGGAAGAACCATCTGTTCCCAGTCACAGTCTTAACGAACTACTGGAAGTAGACCAACCTATCAGCACTGATGAACAAAGGCAAGGAGTCGACAACCGTCTTGCTGAACAACATCGCACAAACGAGACTCCAGAAAGAAGATACCGAACACGAAGAAGAACAATGGTTCAACCATTTCAAATCGATCCAAGAAACAAGGCGTACATAGACCGAAGGTGAACGTCCTTTTTTCGCAGGGGGAGGTGTCAAGGTCGTTCAATCTATGCACGCCAAAACTCGCACTGATTCGGAAGTATTGATCGTTTTTAATCAAGTGAACATAAATCGCCGATTTAATCAATATAGCAGCTTGGCTTCAGTAGCTTGGCTTCACTTTTGTTCATTGTACATATATATATACAAATGAGCTGTAAATAGAACGATGCATTCTGTCAGTCGTCTTCTACCACTTCGTGAGTGTTGGGTCAGTCGGAACTCGCTCCAAAAACACACAAACAAACGTGCCAGTCTATGGCGTGTGCATTTGCCTAAATCAGGATTGTGTGCTTTCCTAGACAGATATAACCGATGGAAAGGTGGAAATGGCAGTTAGTCCCCATTGTGTTTCTGGATGCAGTTCACCATCGGTGGCAGTTCACGGTATTTGGCTGAATGCGGAAACACACATCACTTTTCATGCATTAGTCTTTTCGATATTTGTTAGATGTCTGGGCAAAGTGAGACTATCTCAGCTCCTGCGCTTTCTATTACTATGTGGCACTTTATATGTATGCAGGCTTGTGATTTCATACGTCATGCATGATTGCACGAATGTGTACCTTTACTCACGTGCAGTCCTCGACTGTGCGGCACTTTGCCTGGATCATGCTTGTGATTTTATACATACATACGTCATGCGTTTGTTTATGCTGGCGCGTGCAGGTAACTTGGACCACGTCGAGACTATGTTACTCTTCGTGTATAAAAACTTGTGATTTCACGAATACATGTCGAACGAGGACTGTCGTGCATCCGAATGAAATGGTTCACGCCTACTAATGGGTGCAGGTATGGTTTGGTATGAAAGCATAGCCTGATCCAGGCAAAGTGCTCACAGTCCGACTGCCACAGTGGGCTAAAATGCTACGTAAGGTTTGCCCACACTAGACAGATATGAGGGAAGAAATAAGAACGTAAATGGTAGGAGACTTACAAAGGCCTGGTTTGAGCCATGCAGCTCACTACCTCTGGCAATCAATTTACCACGGTGTTCGCGCCACATCACGAAGAGTACTGCACGATTGCAATCCATTGCAATGGGTGGACATAAACTGACATGCTCCACGCAGACGGAGCCGTCATCTAGCGAAACTGAATTGACAAACCCGTGCCTGAGCTGTTTAGCGAATCAACTCTCGTATCTTCCGCCCATTTCGTCTTATATTTGTTGTGATCGGGACGTCCCCTGTGCAGGCTACCAGGCTATTTTCCGTAGCCCAGGTGTCGCACTTAGTAGTTCCAAAGTCAGATTTGCTCTGATCTCATTGGTGCCTAATTTTCGAGACAAACTTTGCTGATGTACTGTAGCAACATCCAAAATATTTATCGCAGACATGATTCGTATAATCGGTTCACCTCTTGACCTTTCTCTACGTCATCGTGTTCATGATTTCTTCCATACCTCGGTTACACAATTCATGTTTTCCATCTACCTCAGGGCCCTCCGGAAAAGGCCAGTGACGAGTCTACCACAGATGTATCTGCACAAGATCCCTCGAAAACCCTAAAACAAGAGCCAGCAACCACCGAAGAGCAGCCAACCGAACCGATGGACACCGAACAAGATGAAGGCAAGCCTGACGAGGTCAAAGCAACGGTGGAACAACCGAAACCATGCAACGCGGACAGTCTGGGAACCGCTGCGGCTTGTGCGTTGGCTGCCGCAGCGACGAAAGCGCGACACTTGGCCAGCGTGGAAGAGAAACGCATCAAAGGATTAGTCGCGCAGCTGGTCGAAACGCAGTTGAAGAAGCTGGATATCAAATTAAAGCAAATGCAGGTTAGTTGTTTTTGGGAATTTTCTCGGTTTGTCCCCTGCCAACATCTCCCTTGTATGTCTATCTAAGCCCGGGCAAGTGGCCGCTGATGATGATGATGATCTACTTTTCCCCATCATAGACTGCCTTACACCGGTAGCACGTACCGAATGCTTAACTGCCATACAACCATGAAAAAGTAAAATCCTAAAAGATGGGGAAGGGTGGGACTTAAATAGCTACGGATTTGATAGAAGAGTAAGCACAAACAAACCGGGGAGAGGTGCATACACCTCGAATGGAACATGCATTCAAACAAGTTTCGTGAAGGAGTAGAGCGACATCAGCATGGTAGCTTCCTTGCTTTTCTCCAACTTGTAACTGACGCTTTACACAATGTTATTCCGATGTGTGGCACAATATTTTACATGTCTCTAAGCCTGAGCAACCTGGCAGTATCTTAGCTGACTTGCAGTCTATGACTATGCATCACTTTGAATTTGGTTTGTGATGTGTCGGATGAGTCGGCTTCAATGAAGATTCTTGGGAATTTGGGTACAAAGCGGCGTCCCCAGCGCCACTCTGCGTTTGTTCGAGTCCGCTTCTCTAGCCTTTGCACAACCAAGTGCAACCTGAAAGGCAGCAGGGAGTAGTCCGAAAGAGGTGTTGTGCACCAACTAACCGTCTACGAGACTCTGTTCCAGATGTTTTATGACGAAGCCTTTCCCGCGATCGGGTATCCCTCAAGGCAGCGTAGGTTTAAAATCAGGGTTTTCCTTCCTTAGATAAAATGCCTTCACAGGCTATTGAGCTCCATCTGCCCGAAGTAAACTGGTTTTCAGGCGCCAGTCACTCGCCCCTTCTCCTGTTGTTAGAAGCAGTTCCGCCGGTCTCGTGGAGCCACTCGTGCATGCCAGAAACTGGACTTGGTTGTCAGAGGCTTGTGTTTAGTTGCATAATACGATTTTAATTTAATACCCCACGACATTCTGATTTTTGTGTGACCCATTTCTCTTTATTGATCATTATTCACCGTGATATTAAACACATGTTTTCACCTTTTGCTGCACCTGTAGGAGCTGGAAGCCATCATGGAACGTGAGTATGAAATGATCGAACAAATGAGACAACAATTACTGCAAGAACGTCAAATGTTCCACATGGAGGTCATCAAAACCATGGAGAATCGCGCTCGCATGCTGGTCCAACAACAGCATCAACAACAAATACATCAGCAGCAAGCCTTAGCACAACAACAACAGCAGCAGCAGCAAACAGCGAATGTGGTACCCCTGCAAGTTCCGTATTCCAGCAATGCCTCTGCGCCTCTGGTGTCTGTTCAGCGTGCAGCGATACCCCCGTATTCAACCGTGCCTCATCCGGTTTCCACCGAACCTCAAGTATCGACTACGTCAATCCCTTCAGTTGCTTCTTCAACGACGAGCCTCATCGTAAACCAACCGGTGGACAATGATCGTACCTCACCAACACCGACACAAGTCGTGCAACATCTGCCGCAACCCAGTTCTGGTGGTCCACCTTCCGCAGTTTCTTCCCGTGACACATGGTCAGAACAACCGGATGAACCGCGGTCGGTGAGTCGCGATCCATCGATGGCTCAATCAACAAACCGTTCAACTCCGTCTCCGTTTGAAACCGAGGATGTGACCAATCAATCTGCCCCAAGTGCCTCATCCAACACCTGTGCGACGGAGGATTCAAATTTAGATGATGTGGCAAGTGAAGTGAAGTCGGACACTGCGGGGTTCGATGCCGGGGAATCGGGGCCTCTCTCAGATGCCACACAACCCACAAACTAATTCATCTGGTTTTAATGTCGCAATGCTCGTTAGTCGTCATTTTCTATTGTAGCTACTACACATCTTGGTACTCGTTCATTGTGTATACTGTTTATTTCAAATTGATGTATTTTGTTTTTCCTATGCTTACCCTTCCGTATATATATATACACCTTTTGAAAACTGCTCCCGCTGATTTTGTTTGGGTGGTGGTGTTTAATTCGATGCTTCATTGTGTGGGTAACTACCGTATTTTTCGGACTATAAGGCGCACATAAAAACAATAATTTTTACGAAAAATCGGCAGTGAGCCTTACATTCCGGTGCGCCTTATGTATGAATAGTGAATGTTCACAGTATGTTCACAGTCCGAAAAATACGGTACAAGCCTAGAGTTGATAACCCGCCTCCGAGCTGAGTTCTTGGTGCGTTTTATTAATCTTGTGTTCAATGGCGGTCTTGCGCTAAGCATCATCTTGGAGTGTTTGCTTAACCTTGTATGTTATCAAGCGGAGTGACGAGAAAATTTTGTTATGATGCATGCCAGTGAAAGCCGCAAGGAAGCTGCGATGCTGGTATCGCTCTACTCGTTCACGAAACTTGTTTGAATGCATGTTCCATTCGAAGTGTAGGCACCTCTTCCCAGTTTGTTTTGTGCTTACTCTTGTATAGAATCCGTAGCTATTAAAGTCCCACCCTACCCGATCTTTTAGGATTTTACTTTTTCATGGTTGTAAGGCAGTTAAGCCGACGATGCAGCCTTTATTGCTCACTCCCAAGAGCACCTTCAGTCTCTAATGGACTGTTTTTCGTCGGCATGCAAAGACTTTGGTCTAACAATCAACATGAGCAAGATCAAAGTCATTGGCCAAGGGACTGTATCGCCTCCCATCATAACTGTTGGAAACTGTCAGCTTGAATCAGTACATCAGTTCACATACCTTGGTTCAATCATTGCGGATAATCTCTCGCTAGACACGGAGATTGATAAGCGGATTGGCAGAGCAGCTGTCATTCTGTCCCGTTTGAACTCTCGTTTTTGGGGTAACTGCAAGCTGACTGTTAAGACGAAGATGATGGTGTACAGCGCATGCGTACTAAATGCTTTACTGTACGGCAGTGAAACCTGGACCACCGACGCAAGACACGAACGGAAGCTAAATACTTTCCGTCTACGAAGCATCCGTCGTATCTTGAACATATCGTGGATGGACAGAGTGACAAATGCTGAAGTGCTTTCAAAAGCTGGTCTACAGAGCATGTTCACTCTATTGCGACAGCGCCGCCTGAGCTGGCTTGGTCATGTCTATAGAATAGAAAATGGTCGTATTCCGAAAGATCTACTCTATGGTGAGTTGCAACTAGGAAGTCGACCATTGGGCAGACCGCACTTGCGGTACAAAGACGTTTGCAAAAGAGATATGAAAGCTCTTGGCATCGACCCGGCGAGTTGGGATGAACTTGTTCTTGACCGCTCACATTGGAGGCACTGTGTAAAGCGTCGTCTGCATGCTGGGGAGGAGCAGATAGTTCTTGGCGGCTGAACGCAGATCACGCCGCCGACGTGCAACTGACACAATACAACCGAGTTCTGACTATCGTTGCCAGCACTGCGGGAGAGATTGTTCCTCCCGAATCAGACTGTTTAGTCACTCAAAAAGCTGCAAAACTTGAACATTCACGCGTTTGTGATGTACATCCATGGTCGACATCGACCGAAGGAAGCCAACAACAGGGCAGTTGAGCATTCGGTACGTGCTACCGGTGTAATGGTGTCATTGATGATGACGATGATGATTTCAAGTGGCGTGATAAGGAAGGCTTGTTATGATGTATGTCAGTGAAAACCCCGCGGAAGCAGTCGGGTTGATGTCGCTCTACTCATTCACAAAAGTTGATTACATGTTCTATTCAAGGTGTATGCTTACACTTCTAAAGATTCCATAGCTCTCTAAGTCTTGTCCTTTCACATCATTTAGTATGTTACTTTTTTCATAGTTGGATTACAGTTGAGCATCTGGTACATGATACCTGTTGATAACTAGAGGATACAAATTGCCGCACATCCCTAAAATGCTTATTGTCCGAGATACCGGGATGGTAATCCGGGCGTACACAAAAGGATTAAAATTTGCATGTAGCTCGGGGTCCAAAATATAATGAGAGCGGTACTCATGTGGAGTCAAAGGGCTACAAGCCTAGCTCATACAGTTTTGATCACATTTCAATGAG